>VZTI01003364.1:592855-719506 GCA_013397865.1 Struthidea cinerea | reverse complement strand
GGGCAGGAGGTGCCGCCCTCCGCCAGCCCGGGTGGGCCGCGGGGGCCGCTCGGCCGGCGCCGCGCTCCCGCCACCCGGCAGCGGCATCGGGCCGGGGGCCTGGGAACTCCGGCACTTGAACTTGCGGGGCACCGGGAGACCTGGCACAGGGAGAGGAGCGCGAGCAGCTCCCGGGCCTCCAGCGCACCCCGGGGGCACCGTTCGCACCCTCCCCCTTCCTTGAGAGTTTCTAGTTGACCTCTCTGTGGTCTGTTGCCCACCCCGGATCCGGTGGGTCGGAGGAGTTGGCGGGGATACTGCATCTCGGCTGTGAAGGCGGTGGGGGACAAGCAGTGGGAATAGCCCGCGTCCTGCCGGGTGTTTTCCTTGTACAGGTCCTTCTGCAAAGCTGGGAGTTTTCCACCTGGCAGTTGGCTATACACACACAGCAGCTACTGCAGGCGCACGTTCGAAAGATAGGGAAGAATTGGTCACAAACTGTGTGAAAGCCAGCGTGCGTGTAAGTGAGCTGAAGAGGTGATGGCTGGCAAAGGGAAGGCGTCCTTCTGCCTTTCTTTTTCTGCTCCAGTACTGCCTTTTGACAGAAGGAAATGGGGCTTTGCCAGAGGGGTGGTAGTGGAATGGAGTTATGGGGATATGCCAAAGGGACAGTAGTAGAATGCTGTTACTGCTGAGCAGAGAAATCAAAATTTGAAGCCTTCATGCCCTTGTGGTTGCTTATTGGATATGTGCCTGTGTTTCTCCATGAGGAGCACAACAAATCTTGTTTCTGTTAAAATACTGTAGTTGGCATTGGTACTGATTAGTGCTTTATCTCAACTATTATCAAGGATAGCATTATTTTATTAAGAGCAGTTTGGGGAAACATGTCTTGCAGGGTTTAATTGTGGAGACAAAACTAAACATAAATTAATTTGTTAAAATTAATTTGCCCCCTTGGTGTTTTTTCTAAATAATTTGTATTTTTGTCAGTTGAAGAACCATATTTCAGTATCCAGTTAAGTGTTTCTTACTAAATTCATTGGAAAAGAAAGTTTTTAGTTTAATATCCAGGTCAGACTGGAGTAAAATTCTGAATTGCCCAGCTAACAGAATTCACTTGAATGCTTAGAAATGATGGCTGTGTAACATTACTTAACAGTTTACAAATTCTGACACTTATTTAACTGTAAACAATTAAATACTTGTACTTCAAGCTTTCAAAAAGCTGAGAAAGCACTTTTTTATTTTTAATTGCATGTGAACTCGACCTATTTGTCCAGAAAATTAAAGTTTCACCTTTGCGTAATGATAATAATGCTAATCATAAAAACAAGTTCAGTAAAAGGCATACATATGTGTAACTCTTCTGTGTGCGTATTTCTTGAAGTATGCCAATTTCAACTGCATTTTGTACAATTCAGCATTTATAAAATGCTGAATTCTAGCTGTTATGTTTATGTTGTCAGCTATTTTTGAGTTTGTGGACATCGGAGCATGATTTCTAAAAGGAGTTGAAATGTTTAAGTGTGGTTTTCTTCTCTCCCCTTCAACGTAAATCTGTCAGACAAATGACACATTCCTTATGCAGAGCAATCATCAGATTTTGATTAATCATGCTAGCTGAGGCTCAGGAGGAAAGAAGATGCTTGACAGATGTATTTGTTTACCTTTGTAGTGAGTACAAATTCTGGTCTCTCCATTAGTAAATGAATCATTAAAACTCCCTTAGCTATGGGATTCCCAGTTAGCATTAATACATGCATTAGGAAAACTTGTTTTATGTGAATATTATCAACCTGTGAAAGAACACGAGCCTTTGAATTCTTCTGGCAGTTGGGTAGAGCCTTTCATGGTGGAAAAGATATGGTATATGCTTTTTTTTCCCCCATATTCCTAATTAACAGCATTTAGCTACTATTCCCCATGAGAAAAAATTCAGACTGAATTTGTTCAGTGGGTAGGTGATTCTTCTTAATTAGTCCAGTATGTAGGGTTTTCTCCCCTGTTTACTGGGCCTCTTTGATCTGTGCTTAGTCTTATTAAAGTATTCCTTGCAAACATCCAACACACGCACCACCCCTCTTCCTTCCAGGATGACAATGTAGGATGCCTCAATCTTTTCATGGGACTTCTGAATCCTTGTTTGGAAGCACTAAGAAAGATCTTTGAGCTCTGAAGTACTACTACAGTGCTCTGGACCACAGTCCTCTGATGGCCTTTAGCCAAGCTTATGGTCTCCATTATGGGGCCAGTTCACTCTGGCCCATGGTCAGACATCCATATTAGCTTTGTGATTTGTTTTCTGAATTGTATGTAAACATAATGTACCAGCAGCATAATTTTTAATACCTGAATTAAACAAGTGGATGGATAACATGTTTTGGGTTCTACTCTTAGTGTGATTTCTGGTTTGTAGCTGAGATGCGAGTCAGTCCGATTATTTCTGAGGTCAGCAAAAGCTCTTTGAATGATTAATAAAAGTATTAATTCTAACACTGGCTTATCCATAAAAAAGTTGATTTCAGATTTTTGTCTTCTATTTATCTTAGCTCTGTTTCCATTGTGCCTTCTGTGTTAACTGATGGAAGATGTGTAGCTGAATGAATTGGTGTGCCTAATACAGCTTCAAGACACTGGGAATGGTATTGGATCTTACTGCTAAAAGCATGTGAATTGCACCTGGAGGTAGGCTTCTACCAAGAAGGTAAAAAGTTACATTGAGTCTTAGAGAACTGATTGCTTTCATTAGTGTTGCAATGTACCGTTTTTTCCTCAGTAGGAAGAATATGGAAGAGGCTGTATCAGTACCTCTTAAAACAGTTGTTTGGGGTTTTTTTTAATGTTCCTATTTTTCATAAGAGGAGACTTATTTGTATTTCTGAGTCTCTGAAGTGGAAGTTTTATTCTTGTTTTCTTCTAATTTTAGTTAATTTCAAGTAGTTTGTATTTTAAATCATCAGTGAAATAATCTTTAAAGAAAAAAGTATACCTTTGTATGTTGTATATAGTTCACACTTGAGATACTGTTGTGCTGTAGTTTAACTCAGAAAGAAACATACAAGTAGAATTCAAAGTAGAATTATACTCTTCCCTCTTAAATATTCACTTGAAGGATTACTTCAACAGATTTCTTCAGGCACTTTTTTTGATTTATTTTATTTCTTGGTGCATTGTGATAATAAGTAGGTATTTAGTCTATTGCTGATATTCATGGATTGACAGACTTCTTCCAAACTTCTGTAAACTAACGTTTGCCTCATTATCGCAGATTTTCTTGTAACTTTATTTTTTTAGTTGATGAAAAGAGATTCCACTTTGTGGAAGAGACTTTGCTCATCTGAGTCATAAGGTGGCTTAGTCTTTTCTTCAGTGATCTTTATTGTTTCATGTACATTTCTGGCAGTTCTCAAGCACTTCATAACTGTGTTTTACCTTGGTTTTGGTTGCAGGTCTTTCTCTGGCATGGGTTGCTTGTTTTCTCTGTTTTTTTTCTCTTAGTGCTAGTACTGACTCAAGGATCCAAACCAAAGCAATGGGTATCTAAAAAGAGCTGTAAATATTATGTGGGACTGGAATATTACAGGGCTCTACACGAAGTTTTCTTACTGTTGTGAGCATGTCTTATGCCAGCTTTAGAATGGTCTTTGAGTTCTTCAAAGTAGAATTTGGACAAGGAAGAAAAGCCCCATAGGTGAGCTGTGGGATGTTATTTGTGATACCACCCTTAAGTCTTTCATCATTAAGACAAGGGAGAAGGGCTTTGAGTGTCTGTTTTGCTTTAACTTCATTGATGTAGCGTATTTCTTAAAAGAATTAATTATACCTTGGGGCTTATCCATGGAACAAGAAAAAGTAGGAGTACTTTCATTTTAGGTTACTTTTTTTGTAATGGAAAGATTACTGTAGGCTTTTCCACTCTTAAATTGTGGATTGAAGTCAGTCACCTGCTGGGCAACCGGTAGCCTCCTGTTGGACAGGTAGCCAAACACTGTTATTACCCTTTATAAGATGAGAATAGTTGTTGCCTTTTTTTTTTTTTAAGGGCAAGTTTCCAAAGATTCACTTTGCATCTAGACATCCTGTACCAGTCTGGAAAGCTGATATAAGAGTTATTTTAACCTAAAGCAACTTAGCAAAATGACCTAATGAAATGAGCTTAAAGTTCCATATATACAGGTGTTTCCTCAGGCATCAAAACTTCCTCTCTTTAGAGGCCAGCATATCCCCTAATGATGTCTTCAGCAAGACATTTGAAAGGCATTTTGCAGAAATAAATGTTTGTACCAATTGAGTTTGGTATAGTCACTTGTTTTTGCTTCCTAAATAAAGCACAACTCTGTTAATGCAAGTATCCTGTTATTGTTCAGCACAAACCGTCATTGCGGGACTATGTCAGTTCTGTTCTGCTTCCATTTATAGTTGAGACAAATTACTGTTAAACAAACATTTTTCCATAGGTCCTTTAGCTGCTCCCATAGGGCAGATTAGAGCTTACTCTAAATTGGAGCCCCTGGCTGTCCCCTTCTGTTGTTCCATTTAGTGGATGAAGAACTGCTTCAGCAAAAGGACTAACTCCGGGGAAATTATGTGCAGTAAGAATTGTGTTGCTTTGTTCTCATTGTGTTTCACTGATGCTGCATATCCTTAAATAAAATTATCGCTTTTAAGTTTCTTGGTTAATGATCAGATTTTTCACATAAAACTAAACTCTGTGAGCCACATCAAGTAATCATGTTCTATTTTTATCCTAAAATGCTTAATCTATCAGACTGTTCCAGATAGTGTTTAGTCCATTGTGTACGACTTCTGGTGAGACAAATTTACCTTGCATGTGTTTTCAAGAAATGTTTTTTAGGGAGTGCAAAGTAGTCTTGCACCTCGGGGGATCTTCTGAACAGTGGAGGTTCAGGTGGGACTGAAAGTTTTAGTTGAGGCATGGGGCTTTCGCAGCGCTGCCTGGCTAGTGTTTTGGATATGATGGCACCACAGCACTAGTGCTGCTGTGCCTTGTTTATATTTTTAAATATTTGTATAAAATAACCTTGTTAACTGCTCTTAGACAAATAAAAGTCTTTCTTAGCACCGTAACAGTTGCATTCCAGAGGAAAAGACTATTGGTGTTGCCATGCCTAAATGCATCATTCATCTGTTTTCTTTGCTAAAAGTACATGGTGCTCAGAACTTACTGTATATTTCTGTGAGACTGGACAAGGGGAGGGATGTTTTGGCAGATCTTCTGTGGTATTGTCATTCAGAACTCTGTCTCAGGAGGAAACTTTTACACTTTTTTTCGGAAATAGAAGGCTTTTATTTTGTGTAAATTAGATAGTTGAAGAGTGCTTTAGGCTTTTTATAACCTGAAAATTGGGGCCATATGCCAAGCCCATATTCATTGTTGCAGCTCTTCCTTGTATCAAGATCTAATAGGACTTTCACAGTAAATGTTTTAGTGAGTATTAATTAATATTTGTACAGGAACTGTATGTAAGTGACGGTGCTGACAGGGAGTGGTTGTTGCAACATACTGTTTGGCTTTTCTCCTTCGTATCAAAATGCATTATGTAGGGAACTTCCAGGTGTCCCTCAGACTTCTGATAGTGAAAGAACATTTGGATGGGTTTAAATACTGACTGTAGTGACATCATCCTGCTGGCAAAGATGAAGCCTGACAAGAAACATTTTCTTCTTGTCAGCCATTGGGAAGTATCTTACTCTGGTTCTGCCTTTCATGTTTCCATAATAAGCAATCTAATAATGTTGATCAATGCAAAGAAATGTGTCTGGAAGATGGAGTGTGTTCAAGGTTACTTTATTTTTAGATTGTGTACTGGAAAAATAACTTTAATCAACATGTTCTCCACTGTGTGTCCTGATGGAGGTGCTCTGATTTTGTGTTCTACTATACTATTAAGTCCAATATAAACAGAATAAAGCCTTTTAAAATACTTTTTTTTTTCCTGAGTTGAAGACCTTGCTTCAGTTTACTGAGATGAGCAGCTACCTTTTCACTTTCTTTTTACCTGGGAAGCTGTATCTCATACTTACTTTTTGGTTGAGTTTGCTTTTTTCAAAAGAAGAAGTTAAGCTTTCCTTTATATGATACTGCTAAAAATACATCTTGGGAGATCAGGAGCCCTTTTACTCAGGGTCAGAGATGGAGGTATCAAACTTCTAGCTCCTTTTTAAGCAAAGGAAACCTTAGTGCTTATAGTCTGTGAAGCCAGGCTGTTGCTTTACTGAAGTGTAAGGTTTTACAGTCAGTGTAAGTTTTATCTGTGGGACAACATAGAGGAGAAACCTGCAAAGCTGTTGTGCACACTACTCTTCATTTCACACCACCATGGTTTTAAGCCATCTGCATTTTGATTGAGGGATTTTAGTACCTAATGACCAAAAATATTTTTCTCTTAAAGTTCCTATGTGACTTTTTTTATCTCCTGTCTTTCTTCACCTTCCTGTTCCTATTTGCTATTGCATTTTTTTCCCGTTATGTGCCAATATGCTTTGTTTGGGCTTTGTCTGTGGTGGTTGTGCATAGCTGCAGAAAAGTAGACTTTGCCTTCTGTGACCTGACACCAGGCAGAAATTCAGCCAGGGCAAGAATAGAAGAGAGCCTGTAAACTCAGCACAGGAGTCCTGAGTCTTTCCATTATTAACAATTAAAGATGATTCCAAGATGAATTAGGTAATGGATTAACTAACTCATGAAAAGAGAACAAGGATAAACAAAGAGAAATATCCTGCTTTGCAAGAATTTAGATTATTAGGATTACATGCTGCCTGCATGTCTGGGAAAGGAAGAACAAACTTCCCTGTTTTAAGTGTTTAACTTAGTTAGTAGATAAGGTATATGATGTGCCAGATTAATTCAACAGCAAAAGATAAGTTTAAGCTTTGCAGGAGGTGTTTTTACTGGGGAATGGCTGCGGAAATAGAAGTGTCCTGTTTAGTCCTGCCCAGCAATGCTACAGCTTTTTCTCTAAAACAGTAAGCAGTGAAAACGGTTTCTTCCTACCTCCTACACCCTGTCCTAATCAGCATAATATCATGGCTGGATCTAGACCAAGAACTGTTGATTGAGTAAAATATGAAGACAGTGACATGGTTTTGTTTTCACTGCTCCTTTTTTCTGTTTTGTGTCTGAGGTGTGAGGTATTGCTGGCTTTTTATTAGGGCAGTACAGTCATATCCTTTTTCTTATCTCAAAGGTGATACAATATTTCTGTTTAAAGGGTAACAAATAATTTGTAAGTCACAGTTGCAACCTAAATTATCTTTCACAAGCTGTAGGGATCTTTGCACTGTATGCTTTTTAAAGCCACTTTATCAAAAACTGCATATGCACAATTAATGTAAAGCCACAGTATGCTGCATTTGTGGGATGGATTCTCTTAAACTATCTGTAAGTTTTCTTTTGTTTCTCTCTGGTGAATAAAAATAATGAAAAATATTGGTAATAAAGAATATTTGATCTGGTTGGTATTCCTCATGAAATGGTGAAAATGCGCCTCTAAGTATGTAGATGAATAGTTTTATTGTGCTAAAAGTCATTCAGTGAGAGAATAAATTAGAATCCTGAAAGAAAGGAGCTTCCAGTTGGCAGTACAGTGAACAGAAATGCAACATTTTATGGGAAGCCTTGGGTAGATTGATGCTTTTATCTGCAAAAACACAGTGTGGGTAGTGAAGCTCTCTGTAAAATACAGTCCTTTTGAAGTTAGAACTATTCACCTTTAAAGTTCATCCCTGAAATAGGTGCTTTGTACAGTGTTACAATCGATTAGTACCTGCATATGGGTGATTTTGGAGTATTAGGTGATCAAGTCTTGTTTTGGTGATCTGATTTCCTTCAAAAAAAGGGGGTTTATTAGATGTAACTTCATTATCACGAGTGTCAGGTCATAGAAATAGTTGACTGGAGTATGGCTTTGAGTATGTATTATCGAAGTGGGTACCTACTTGCAGTAACTTTAACTTACCTAATGTGCATTCTGCAAAACGGTGCATTTTGTAGGTGAAGAATGGCTCAGGTTTTCATAGTGTATAGGATGCAGGAACTCTGTCTATTGTAAGGACAGGGAAGATAGCTTTAGGATGCTGGTAGTTTAACTGTGTTTCACAGAAACCATGATCATGAGTGCACTAGAAGTACTAGAAAAGGCAAGGTATGGCTTCTGCAGCAATTACATGACATGTTTGCCCGGGCTTTGTAATGTGAAGGATTGCACGTGTAAATGAAAAGCGAAACTGATTCTGCCACTGCATGCAATTACTTGTAATTTTAAGGTTTCAGGTAAAATCCTCAAGTGTTAAGAAAGGCCAGAATTAAAGTTGAAGAAGCAACCATAGTTGGATTATCTTTTCTGCATACCTTTATTAAGTTACTGTTCTTAATTATGCAGCTGTGGGTTTTTTGGTTTTTTTCTTCCCCTTCAGAAGCATTCCTCAGAATACAGTTGCCCTGTCTACTGGGGCATCCATCTACTTTGGGCAGAAATAAACCTAGTTTCTAGGGCAGTTATTTACGTTGAATAAGAGATATAATGCAAATAGAACAAAAAAAGATTTTTATCTTGTCTGATAAAGGCATCTGAATCTTGGCTGTGTTTGGTGGGGGTGGGGATGTGTGTACACAATTGATACTGCAGCTATCTTTGGACATATTTGCTGTGTAACACACCCAAGAATTTAGTTTCATTTAGGCTGTCTCAGGTCAGGTACCTGCGGTGGTAAATAAATTAATCCTTAATCACGTTCTAATACTGTATCTGTTAACAGGGATAATAACCATGCTACTTAAGTGGAATGAGTATGTTTTTTGACTATTTCAGCAATATTAATGTAATATATTGGTGTTCTGCAGTGACTTATGAGGAAATCAATTTCTTCTTTCAATGTAGTATTATGCAGTAGTTATTTATTTGTTTGTTTATTTTTATGGGGGACACAATGAGTAAGAGCAAACAAAATCCTGACTAGTGATCTGATAAGTGTGTACCAAATACTATGGGGGGGAAGGGGATAAAAGCCATGCAGTTAAACTCTCATAATGTACTTCAGCAATCATTTCCAAATGCAACTTCATCAAGTAAAGAGAATTATTTCTAGTGTACTTTGTGTGTTGTTTCCTAGCCATTACAAATAATAATTGCAGTCATATCAGGAGATTTGGAAGCTGCTCACTAGGCAGACTGCTATTTGAGCTAGTAGTATCTAATAATACCCTGTCGTGCTTTATAGGGCTTGACCCGAGACAGTATGATCCATGTGCTTGTGTAGAGTATTTTACGGATGTCTTTGGACTGTAGAGGATGGGCAGTAGAGGAAGACTTGCTTTGACAGTACAAGCTGCTTTTGCTGCTTTTTTTTGTCACCAGCAATGTAACTTTTACTTTCTGCATTTTTAACAGTGTTTTATGCAAATCCCATTCATATGTAGCCAGTTAAGATTTTTGTTAGGATGATACCCTAGCTGATCTAAAGTCATATCCTTTTCAATACCTAATCTGATGTCTTTGTTTTTTCTCTCCTGTGACTTGGAGATGCTTTTCCTCTCTGTTCCCTGTTCAACTACTCTATAGAATCTCTTTCTTGCCTTTGTTAGCTTGTTTTCCTCTAGTGTTTGGGATCAGCCAGTCCATTCTGTCTCTCATATATAATCTCTTATTACTTGTGCTAAAGTTCACAGATTACTTCCCCAAACAACAACTGTTGGTTTCTTCACTCTGCAATCCCCACTTTTTTCTTATATTTTTCTCTTTAGCATGCTCTGATAGAGTTGCTGTTCAACCATCTGATTTCGGTGCAGATTTCAGTCACCTTTCTGGCAGCCACCACTTTGACTGTTGTTAGAATTGGAACACAGTTTAGGTTGAAATCCCACCCCCCTCCACATTTGGTTGAAGTTTCTTCTGCATTGCTGCCACTTAACAGTTGGATGTTGAAAAGGATAAGTCAGCTTCCTACCTTTATTTTCTGATACTTTGATCCAGCATATTGCTCACCTGGAAGTGAAAGGAAGATTGTATTCAGTTCCAGGATGGATCAAGTTTAGTAGAGATATTAGCAGATAAAATATATGCTCTTTGCTGAAGACTGGGTATCTTTTTCTCACATTCCCAAAAGCTTGCAAGCATGGATATATTCACATTGCTGGAAGGGTGATAAAATGTACATCCAAGTTACACAGGCCAGAATGCAAATTCCAGCTTCAAAGTGTGCTAGGGCTAAACATTTCCAGAGAAAATACTGCAAGTTTTTGATTTATTTTCTCTTCTAGGATAATCTTCTTCATTAGATAGTTGTGGTTTTTTGAGCTGTGGTGGGGTTTTTTTTGTTATTGTCTTAAGTATATTGGTTGAAATAAGAGTTCTGAAGAAGATTTTAGTATATAACTTTTAGCCCAGTTTGCTTGAGAAAGTTTTAAGCAGGTTGGAAAATACGATGTTAGAGTGGGAAGTGTCAGGCAGTCATAATAATAACTAGCCTTTCTTTTAACAAGAAATTACTGTCTTTTGAAGTAAATTACTTGCTAAACTGTAAAAATGAGGTGAGTCACAGTGCATTTAACTTACTACTTTATTTTCTGTTTTCAATAGCATGGTTATATTTTTCCAATATGACTTAATCTGACTGTGCGCTTACAATCTCCTCCCCCATAACATCTGCTGTTTAACCATGAGGTGCTGTATCCATCCCTGCTTTAAAAGCCTGCTGCTGCCTTTTGTAGGACTGCTGTACTCTTTTGTGTGCTGCTGGTATCTGGCATCTGTAGAGTGAGTTCTGGTAAATGATTGCCTTTGGGAGTTAGTCCCACAGAACAGTGTACAAGCTAGTTTGGAAACTTGGCTGCTAGCAGAAGGACATTGTTAATTTAGCAAATAGCCACAGTAATTTAAAATGTTATACCTTCTATTTATTAATGCCCTTCTCTTGGAATTTACTAACCCACAGCTATCAATATAATGCAGTGAGTGTCCTTGCTCCTATTCAAATCGAAAGATTTCACTTAAACCCCTATTACAGGCAGTTTAAACAAAGTACGTGACCTCACTCTAAAGAGTGAAAGGTGGTCTTGTTCTGAATTTCTGCTTCACAGTGGGTTAACCTGCAACAAGAGACAGTGTGGGCCACTGCTTGTACTAATTTAACCCTTTGAAGCTAAGTCAGTGTGGGCTGCTTCTGTAGGATTCTGAAAATATGTAGTGAAGCTTACTAAGCATAAAGTCCCTCTATACCAGAGTTTCCATTGGAAAAGCTGTACTCTCTTTAGTATTTAAATATTTAAGTACTTTAAAATGCATCCATATCTATCTACCTCCATTCATGTAGATCTGCCATGTCTCTGTCCACACCAAGTTGCTTTGTACATTGTTGGAAGAAATTATATTAAAATACAAAAAACCTGCAAGCTGCCTAATTGCACATTAATATAATTTCGTGAATGTATTTTTTCCTGCTGAAATACATTTCTTAAGGCTATATTTAGCTTAATTAGTCTTGAACAAGTCTAGACGTTACTGTAACTTCTTATTTTATAAATCAGTTATCACTGAAGTGTATTTGAACAAAAACTGAGGGCACATTGAAAACAAGTGATGTAGTATCTCATGGAATTACGCAATCTAGCTTAGAGGGGGGAGTTGTGTTGTTCGTTTGTTTTAATGATCATGTCCCTAGTATTTTACTATATTGTTTTGGTGATGCTGAGGATTTTCTTCAAATATTTACAGCTTGAAGTGGCATTGGTCTTTTCTTGGCACTGTGATAATTTTATTTTGTGCTTAGGGCCATAGAGCATTGCTTGCTAGTACTGTGAAATAATACCCTGTGGTTGCTTTCTTTTAATAAAGTAGCAAGTTAAGTTATATATTATAGCAGTTAACATAAGGAAATGCTTGAAAGATCTCCTGTGCTGACATAAAGTTCGTTTTTCAGAAGTTTAAATAGTTTTTCAATGAAATTATACACCTGCTTCCTCTAATGTATTTGTGTAACGGTTTTCTCTGGAACTGCAGGAGGAAATAAATGGTTTCAAGTAAGCAGTGAAGCTCCTGACTTCAAAGTACTTCCTTCAAAAGTGAAACAGCTTCACTTTCCTTTCTTAAATAAATAAAAACCAAACATACCTTCCTATCTTACATTTTTTATTCATGTGTATACATTTTTATTCATGAATAAAAAATACACTTTTTTTTATTCCATCCTTCAGTCTGAAGGATTTTTTGAGTCTTTCATAGGAAAAGAACTATTACTTTAGGACACCTCAAATTAGATTATTTAGGGACATGGTTTAGTGGTGGTCTTAGTAGTGTTAGGTTAACACTTGGACTCAATTGTTTTGGTTGTCTTTTCCAACATAACCGATTCTGTGAATTTGTGTTGGAAAAGGTTTACTGGAGTTATTCTAATTTTGCATCTCTTTATTATAGTGGTGTAAAAGGAAAAGTTTTCCATGGAGATGAGCTCTCCGGTTGAAAGAGGCAATACTGATAATTTTTTTTTTGTAGTGATACTGCAGGGCAGTCTCTTTTCTCTTTCAGTGACTCCTTACCTGGAGTATCCCAAAACCAGACCAGATAGCATCTCTCTCATGCTCTGCTTGACCAGGACATTACTTAAGGAATATAATTAAAATATAATAGTTTTTACTGGCAAAGGTTGCTTAATTAGGATGTCTGCTAATTAGGATTAGGTACTTCATTTTCAAATAAGCTGATATATGCACACAAATATGCAAAAGCGTTGGACACCCATTTGTTCTCATATTTCTTACTACAGCTACAGTATTGAATGCTCCTGCAATTCTGTCATGTTTAGATTTTACTGCCAGTTCACTTCTTCTGCAGATCTGACCTGTGATGTCTGCTTCCCTGCATTCTCTTGGGATGCCATGTGTTTAATATTCTTGCTGTGTCTCTATAAGTGTGTGGTTAGCATTTTAAAAACCATGATGCTTTTTGTTTGCTTTGGTCTGTTACCAAAACTGTTTATTAAAGTGTGCTCCTTTGATATTATGCTTTGTAATAAAGGGCTTTCAGCAATCTCCTGGAAATAACGTAATTTCCAAGATTTTTACCAGTTCAGCTCTATTTCACAGCAGCTTTTTGGTAGCTTTGGAGAAACATTTATGAAGTCCATGATCAGTGAAATATTTTGTTCTTGTTGACAAGCCAGACCATGTGTGAACTACATAAAAATACAAGGATTATGTTTCATAAACTTAATGTTTTCCCTGGCTCAGTAATTAGTCTGACTTCCTCTTGCTTTTATTCAGGACATAACATTAAATGTTTGCATCAAAACTGTGAAATTACTGGGCATAAGAAATCTCTGTCACAGCTAGATGAGACTGTACTTCGATTCATTAGAATGAAATTAATTCTGTTTTAAGGAGCTTTTCTTCACAGACTTGTTTATTGGTTAGAATAAGTTAGTACACTTACATTGTAATATAATATATTGCTTTCCATCATGCATTTGGTATTTTGGGAAGGATTTAAAAAAACCCAACAAAAGACATTTGTTGGAAAACTGAAATACTAACGCAGATTTATATGGCCATAAAATTTTAACTTCAAGGTTATATGTGTAGTTTAACACTTTTAACTAGCTTGTTCCTCAGCAAAAATTGTATAGTAATACTCTTTCCAAGTCAGACTTTGAGTTACTAGAACATCTGAGATCCAAGGCATCAGTTTAAAAGTTCTCCTTGCCAGTTGTGATTGCAGACTATTCTATAGCTAATTAATATATTTCTGAGGAATTTAAAATAATGAGGAAAAATAAGATCTGGAATAAAAATAATTCTTTTTAATAACTGGATTGGTATTACAATATTCGATTTTTTAAAAATTCAATTAATTTGATAAAATGTGTGGACTCCTATAGATGTTATATGTAATGAGAAGGGAATATGGAAATAGGAGGGAGTTATTTCACCATTTTCTGTAAAGGAAAAAAAAGTTTAGTGATGTGCAGAGGATCAGAATGCTTCTGCTGTATTCCTTTTTTTCTCGGTATCTGATACAGTGATTGACGGGAGTTCAAATTTCCCCTCCACTTTTAAAATGAAACCAGTCTGAATCCAAGTTCCTTCCTCAGCCCACACTGGGAAAGTACATAAATTATATGTTGGTTTGGGGAGACAGGTTTGTTTCTGACCCCTCTGGGTGGCTGGTGAAAACTTTGCAGCCTGGGATTCTATCAGACCTTTAATAATGCTTCACGAATTAGAAAAAAATGTGCTGTCAGTTTGCCATAAAATTTATTATTAAGACAAAAACTGTACCTGCTCAGAATGCAATTTTGTTCATTTCCTTCCCCTATAGATTAGTTTTGATTGGGGGAGGCTGGGGGATGGGGAGAATATTTTGGTGCAAAGTTGAAATACAAGTGATTAGTGTGGTCTCTAGTCAGGGTTATAGCCTGGTTCTGTTGTTCTTCTGTATATGCAGTTAGAAAGCCGTCTTAAAATGTCACGTGATATCATGAGTCAAAATAATCTGGCTGTTGACTGCCATATTACAGTTTTGTGGAAAGGCATTCTCTTGAATAGCTAGCTTCTCTATTTTTTTTTTTTTTAACGTGGTTATTTTTCACTCCTCTTAAATAACAGATGGGACAGACCAGAAGAAATGGTGCTCAAAGATGACAGGATTTTGCACTTGCATGGGAAAGTGATTTCAGAACTTGTCATTGTATGTTACTTATCACAGTTCATTGAAGGAAGTCCTAGTGAAATGTAAATGCATTATCAACAGCGTATCTGTAAAATGGAGGCCCAGAGATGTTGGAAATAAAGCTTGTTGTGTGGCGAAGCTGGAAAGAAAATTAAGGGATCACTGTAATTTGGCACTGATGCTTGTTTGGCAGCCCTCCCGTCTTTCTTATCTTGGCTGGTGTTCCATCAGTCAGCGAACTTGTATATGGATCATGATGCATCAGAAAGACTGTGGAAGACACCTGTGGTATGACATAATAAAAGAAAAAGAGGACCCAAATCTGTTTTCCTTTTCTGAATAGTCCGTAGTTACTCTATTGTCTGTTAAAACTACGATTTTTAGATCAATTTGTCTGTTGAAGTTCATGTCACTTTAAAAAATAATGAATCTTATGTAAGATGAAGAAATTTCATGGTGTTTCTTCTCAAGATTTATTATTTCAGCCTGATTCATTTCCTGTTTTTGTGCTAATCACTGACAAAAGGAGAAACAAGTATTCTCCAACTGTTTGTTTGTAAATCTAGAAAATATGTAATTTACTGTATTACAGGTGGCTGTGTGTGGCTGTAAGTGATGCAGAGATTTATACAGTACTTCCCTCTGTCAGTCTCTGGTCATGCACTTGCCTCCCTGGCTAACACTGCTGTTCCAAGGCTTCACATCTTTCTAGGTGGAAATTCAGTTCTCATATGAGAAAGATGAGGATAAGTTAGAACTTCTGTCCTCATACTACACTGTGAGAACAAGAATATATTCAGTTGGATTAGTAGCAAATTAAATACTGGTTTTTGATGGAGCTGTTTTTTGAGCTGCTTCATTTGGCTGTTGGGCTCATTGCCATAGATTTTCTTGGGTATTCACAGCACTGAGAGAGAGATTTGGTATTTACATGTATGGCAGTATAGAAGGTACAAGAACATACTGGCTGGGAGATGAATGTACTTTTTGGATCTGAAACCACTCTGACAAGTTAAAAGTTCGTGTTTAGGGCCTGGGACCAATAGAAGATTTGTTTCACTTGTCATTTGCACCATGGAGTCTTACATGCGCTGGAGACAGAATCCCGAATTCAGGAAACCAGGAGTGACTGGTGAACTTGGAGGGTAGTCGGGAATGTTGATTTATTTAAATAACAGCATGTGTTTTCTCATGGTTACTGATATCTTGAAATGTATTCAAATTGTAACATTTTAATGCATTCTTGTATTATTTATATTTGAGTAAAATATAGATTGGCATTTAAGGGTGTATTGAAAGAATGTCTTACACAAAAGCTACATGCTTTCCCTTTCAATCAAGTACCTGAGCACTTCCAACAGGGTTTTTTTCATATTCTAGTTCATGCTGAAATTTGCAAATTTATGAATTAGTAGGCAGTTGGAAGTTTGCAGTTTCTTTTAAAAAAACATAATCAAATTAAGTAATTGCTTAAATAGCTTTTTAAAATTTAAATTTGGGATTACAGTAGTATATTATTGAAATCCTTTTAGAACTTATACTTCTGAATTAGTTTGAGTGATAATATAGCTGGCTTGGCCTTTTACGTATTTATTTCTTGGTTAGGGAAGATTGCTTCATTTTGGAGAAACAAATCAAGGCCTTCAAGCTTTTAAAATCATTTCATCATGATCTTTCCTTCTAAAGTTATCAACACTTTTCTGTTGTAATTTAAGAAGTCGGTACCTTAAGTTCTTTGAAATTGTTTTTGTCCATTTTTTATCAAGTGTTTGTCTTTCCTTCTAGATATGTATGTCATTCCTTCAAGAATGAGAAACATGTACTGTAGAATGGCATTAAATACCTCCAGGCTACCATTACAGACCATATATTTTGCCGAGCAAAGGAAAATGTGAGGGGTTTTTCTCCAGTGATGTCAGTCCCGTGGAGGATATTGTACTGTAAAATGAGCAGGAGATAAAAGGGAGAAACAGTTGTTTGTACTGACACAGTCTGTGGATATTTGAGACAGATGATGGAGTTACATATGAAGGAGGAAAAAGCATGCTTTGTTTCTGTTCCAAATGGTGGTGGGATTTATAAATGTTTTTAAGGACAGCCCATCATGGTGAGTGGACTGGTGTGCTACATGTATTAGAATACAAGCAAATGAGTACAAGTTGTGGCTTAATGCTTAGACAGAGGAGGCTGATCATTGCTGCCATCCCATTCTGGCTGTAAGACACATTCTCCTCTGTCCATCATCAGCTGTTCTGTGCTTTGTCTCTGAGAGTTTGGCAAGTCACATTATCTGTCTGCTTCAGACATCTATCTGTAAAATGAGTGATGGGTCCTTTCTCTTTACGCTTTGTATTTAGAATTTATACTGGGTATGAGAAAATGCACTTACACATGTGCTGTAAGTATATGGTACAGTGGAAATGGTCTTGGTAGGTATTCATTTGGACTGGGGCTACTACATCAAGTGAACATCAAAGAATTCCTCTTTTTAGGAGTTTGTTAGGAGCTCCAAGCATTGTGTATATAACTGTGTATACAATACTTAGAACTGACAGTATCTTGTATAAATAAGATTAATACTTCACATTATGAAACCAGGCATTCAGGTTTTTGGTTATATTTAATTCAAAATGTAGTTGGTCTGAAGCATTTATATTTTGCATCTCAACCTGGATATTAAAACAAACAAACAAAAAACCCCACCAAATATTGTTTCTGAGAACGCAGAGGAGAGGTTTCTTAATGTTTAAAAATACAGTGCGGTGCAACTGCTCTGAAAATGTTACAATGTCTGTGTTTTGGATCAGAGGTTGTTTTTTGGGTTTTTTTTTTGTTGTTTTTTTTTTTTTCTTTTGCTTTTGCTTTTATTTTCTTAGAGAAACCTTGCTCCATCTTTATTCTATCTCTGTGAAAACTTGCAAGGAATGGCAAATTTTTAGAAAGTATTTTGAGCGTTTTCTTTAAAGACTGATTGCTGTGGCACCAAAATTCTGAATGTTTCACATACAGGCACACTTTTTCAGCCATTGTAGCAAGTGGTGAGATACTTAAATTTTGCATCACAGCTGCCGGGTATCAAGTCAATAATGAGGGACCCAAGTGAGAAGGGGGAATGCTTCCTTCTGCTCTTGATTCTCTGTCAGGATGAGAGGCTTCAGACAAAGTGGGAGCTGTCTACCTTCAGTTCAAAGGAGACACAGGAAAACATGATGGGTAGAGGCAATAGAAGAGGTAGAAGGAAAAGGGATAAGTGAGGAAGAGCAAGAAGAAAAGGTTGCATGAAGGAACTGAGGGTGACGTAGACAAACAGCTGCTTTTTAACCAAATCTCCCTTTTTATGATAGCTTTCCCTATTTCACATTTTTGCTCTCAAATTTGAGCACCTGCAAAAGAAAATGATAAAAGAAAAGAAGAGACTGTTCACAGGTCCTTAACCCCTGCTAATTATTGACCCACCATCTGGGGAGGAGGGATGGAAAGGTTTATATGAAGCTTTGCGTGCACAGCCCTCTCAGCTACCACCTGTGTCTGCTGTTGCAGGAGTATGCATTTATTTTACAGGGTTCCTCCTTTGAGATGTAGTCCACAGCCTCTAGTTCAAAACATGCTGTAGCAGACTGTAGTGTCCTTGAGAGAAGGCATTCTTCTAGGTTTGTCATCCTCTTTAGAAACCCATTGGCCAGTGTTAATCAAATCTGTCACGGGGATAGAAGTTTCAAAGAGAAACTAATTCTAGTTAATGCTAGCTGAATCTTGTCACTTGGTGTCTGCAAACTATTAAATTGCAGAAAATTTGTGTAAGAGAACATTCTCATGCCCTGACAACAGAAAAAATACTATTGGCATTTAAATCATTAGACAACAGCCACATTATTTGGAGTGTGCTGGGGTATAAACTTAAGATAGGGAATGCTAGAACAAGGAGTCTGTGGCACCTCATTTGTAGAGTGTTTGTGGTGTTGGGCAAGGCCCTTATAGAGTAGTTAGGTGTTTTCCTCTGTGCCCGTCTTTAGACATTCAGGTGTTGATCAGCAGGTCAGTGCTGTCAGTGCTCAACCTAAGTTTTGAACCTATACAGTCCTATATTGATGCAAAACAGCCTTACAGCTTTGGCAGCCCACAGTATCTTAATCTCATTTCAAGTGACACCATTAGCTTTGGTGCCTGTTTCCCATTTTGCAAATTTGGAAAAGTAATCTTCCATTGCAGAATTTCTATGAAGATTTTGCAGGACTGCTTTGAAGATTGATTTGTTAATGATTTTGAAGCCTTTAGTCTGGTAAAAATATCTTAAGGATTTGTGTGGTATTTGTGAATTCAGTGTTGTATAATGTTGTTATAAAGCAAAAAATATACAACATGTAGATATGGAGCCTCATTTAGTATGGAAATGAGAAAAAGCCATTGCTGGAATTAGGCCAGCTCCAGAAAAAGCAGTATGTCTGTGTGATTCTACAGGAAGTTCAGAAGCTGGACACAGCCTTTAGGGTCTCCCCAAGGCCTGGAAATGACTGCTAGAGCACTAAGTGGCATCCAGCAGTAGTCTTCCAGCTTCTCTTACTGGAGCTCACCTACCTGGTGCTATACTCACCACTGCTTGGGTGGGAAGCAACTGGCCTCACTTAATCTGTATCTGCCTCTCCTGGTAGTAGGATCTTTGTTGTGGACAGGGGAAGAGATGGCCTGATGTCCCTGGAAATGGTGACAAGGATCAGATATCACAGCCAGACATCATAGGTGCTGAAACTGGACCAGCATTTGCATTGTCTTCCAGTGCATCAGCTACACTGTCAATTGACTGGATGGGGGATGCTGAATTTAGTTTTTATGGACAGCTTGCTTTCTGGAATTCTTAATTTTTGAGCACTCAAGTGTGCAATATTAAATGTCCTCATAGTTCTTAGTGTAGGTTTGTGTGCCTCTGTTACCCAAAGAGTATTTGATAATATTGTAGGTCACAAGATAATTTATTTATTGGGGAAAGGACTTTCTAGGGGGCAGAAGGAGGGTAAGATTTTTGTCATCTATAATCACATTAGCAGTGGTGTGATTACAATAGCTTTCACTTGTTTTTGCCAGGTATGGCATGGCTGTGTAGAACTTTTATGTACTATAATTAAGTGCACTCTAGGAAACGGTTCTACATGAAAAAGTCGTTTAACACAACAGTTTTATTGTCCTCATTGCTAGAAAAATACTTGATAGCTCAGTTTTCTTGGTGGATCTTGATACTGTAGACAAATGTAAAAGGATTAGAAAAAGTGTTTTTACTAAGCTGGAAAGTCAGAATAGAAACTTGAGTTGTCAGGAATGCTGAAACACAGATGTGATCCAAACTTTTATATTAACTTCCTTCTTTGTTATCTAGCCAAACTTAAGAAAGGAGTAGATGTCACACAATTACTCTACACCAGTGAGTACCTAATAAGGAGAAGGCAACTTCTAGATATTTGTGGGTTTTTTCCTTGCTGTCCTGAGAGCAATTTGTCACATCCTCCCCCTTTTCCTTCTCTCAGTAATTTGTATGCCATATTGGTGAGGTCAAATTAGTGAACAAACAATACTGCATCTATGTGTCAGTTGTATAGACTTGTGCCTTTTATCACAGGTTAGCCTCCTCTCCACCCATTTCAGATTTCTCTTTCTCATTTTTCTTCTCCCCCCTTCTGTCTCAGCAGAACAGTCTTCTAGGATTGTGGCTTCTGAGGTTACTTTGTGACTGGACATTTGGAGAGAAAGGAGGAGGATTGTGCCAAGACAGGGAAACCTGTTAAGTTTTAGTAATGCTTTGCTCTTCCATTGCCACAAATGCAGCTGAAGGTGCTGTAACTTCTCTAATAGGGAAGTGTGGGCAGATATAAACTACTTCAGTTATATCAAAATTGAAATATAAACAAAATGGTATGTTTTTTAGTGTAGCTGTTACCTTCCCAGTATGGAACAGTCAGCCTGGCCAGCAGGTATTTAAAAAGGCTGCACTCAGCATACATTTAATTTTAAGTTAAGGCTTGCTAGTATAAGTAAATAATGTAAGTCTGGTGAGCTGTAACAATCCCTTTTCAGATATAGTGTTGTGACATGTGAGTTGACCTGGCAGATTGTTCTTCTAGTTTATTTGCATTTATCATTCATAATCCCTACCTGTTTTGATGTTTGAATCCTTTTCAATGTGCCTTGACCTTTCAGCTTCCTTAAGTTCCATCACACGACTCTCACAGTTGTACTGCTGTGATAGTTCTGATAGCTGCAAGGTGACAACGGATTTGCTCTTCAGAGGAGGGTTCTTTAATAATAGTGGCTAAAACTACAGCAGAGTACTTCTGTAGTTGCACACAACTTTAAAAGAGTGAAGAATAATTTATGTTCTTTCATACAGTATTTGATAATTTTCTGTCACTGGAATTATTTGAGGATGAATGGTGAACAGTGGGATTGCAAATCAGAAAGGTCAGAAATAAAGACAGAAAGTGAATTGTTACGGATACCTTTTTTCGTAATGGTGATCCTAAAAGATGTGAGCATGAAAGGAGTGAAAGAACATCTAAAAGAACTTTAGAATTAATTTCTGAATAACTTTTACAGCCTTTTTTTTTTCCAGTGCAGTGTTGAGTAATTGTTCAGAAAACAGAATAAGCTCCCCTTACTGAAAGTACACCATATACCAGAAATGTTAAAGAAACTGCATTTTTTCAGAATAGAATTTATTATCTACTGTTTTCAATCACAGACTTGAAGCTTCTAAATAACTATTAAATCATAAAGGCTCCTGTTTTATCAACTTACCTATGTTAAAACTATCTGATTAAAATGTCTCACTTCTAGACTACTAGAACTTTTTTGACATTTTATATGCCTTATTTCTCAGGTAAAGTCACTGAAAAAGTTAATCCTACAATGGAAACAGATGTGCAACCGACATTTTTGTAGGGGACTTTTGTTCCTCAATAACAGTGATTGCGTTTGTTTTATTCTCTGTTCTGGCACTGGTACAGTGTATGATTCATTTTTGTCTCATGCTAGCTGTAGCAAGGAAACCACACACATATTGCAGGGTAACAAGGCTAGAGAAGTACATTTCAGACTGAATATGAAACAATCATCAAGAATATTTATTCATTCTGTTGAAAGTTTCACCCTGCCTTATAAAGCAGACTTGCAGAAAAAAAAAATCTCTTGCACAGATGCTTTTTATAGTTTTCTGTAGGCACTTCTCTGCTGCCTGAAGAATGGAGCTGGTGGTAGCACTCCGTCCTTGAAATCTTAAATACTTTCAGAGTTTGTTTATTCCAGCTGTTTCTTCCCCCCCACCCACCCTGAGAAAACATACCACATTATTAAAACTTGTTTAAATGGCCAAAAGAAATATCTGGGTTCAGACTAGAGCCTAGGAGTTATACCTGTGTATTAATCCTTACAGTTGAGGGGAAGAAAGCTGTGATATCCAGACTTTCTAAAGAACAGCTGGTATCATGTCCAGGTATTTGGTACTGATCTGGTCTTGCTGGGAGATAGCAAATACAAATACAGGTTTGTCAGATCACAGTGCACTGAGTTGGAACGGGATAGGCAGCTACAGTTAACTCAGTAATGTTTGACAGTGTCACCAGGTTATCTAGAGACAGATGTGGCCCTTTGTAAATATGAAACTTGAAGCTCTTTGTGTCGGTTTTCGTTCAAATGTCGACATCATCTTTGGTGTGTCTGGTGTCTCTGTCAGATGCTCAGTTTTCTCCCAAAGATGATTTTCATTAACGAACAGACTCATGTCAAGGGCTGTGGAAGCTAAGTGTCATTATCTTTGAGTGTTCAGTGCAGGTTTTAAAAATCCATGTTATAAATCTTTTTGAGAATGCTGTCCTCAGTTAGGGTTGTTCTGTTTCATCTGGCACTTGCTGGATGTCAGGTAGAAGCTGTAACTGAAATGAGGAGTCTTTTACTATAAATGTATGGGGTGCTGAGAGTAAGGCATGAAGATGATTGCAAGGTCCTTTTCCTTACAGACTCGAGTGTGAGGTTCTATGACATGAGCTGTCACACTTGTGAATGTGCCTTCATGTTTTTGTGTAGCTTGCTGAGAGTGAATGCTACATTTCTGGGTTAGAATTCAGAACGTTACTGGTGTTGGATTGGTGCAAACGTGAGCCCTGGCGACTGTAAAAAAAAAAAAAAGTGACTAGAGGAGACTTCTGAGTTATTTTTAGATGTCTTTTCAGTATTATTGTTCATTCCCCAGGCAGCCACTACCAC
This sequence comes from Struthidea cinerea, assembly GCA_013397865.1. Classification (NCBI taxonomy): domain Eukaryota; kingdom Metazoa; phylum Chordata; class Aves; order Passeriformes; family Corcoracidae; genus Struthidea; species Struthidea cinerea. The sequence continues at coordinate 696,596 of VZTI01003364.1, read as the reverse complement.
GGACCAGTGTCCGCAGGCAGTTTCAGCAATCCCTTAGTCTTCAGCAATCTGCGGAGTGTCCAAACTGTTAGCTTTGGCTCTGGTTTCTTCTGCTTTTAGAATAACTCAAATGTTTCTTACTTGAGGCATCTGGTTTGTTTTTGGAAGGTGGAAAAGGCGGCAGATGGACTGCCGTCTGCGCTCGTTCTGTCTGGGTCAGGCGGTGTGGCCCGAAGGGACAAGGTGTGCCAGCTGGGGGCTGGTGCTGCCCTCCCGCCGGCCCGGCCGGGAGGACGCGCACGGGGCAGGGCTGCCCCTCTGCCTTGCCGGCTCTCCGGCCGCCGCTGACCTCTTCGGCTCTTCTGCCACTGCTTTGTTCCCTTCCTGGCTCTACTTGACAGCGAGAATTTACCTGAAGCCTGCAAAGCGAGCCAGTCCCATGGTCAGACTGTGCCAGATACAGCTGTAATCTCGGGCTGAAAAATTGAATTTGTCCTCCCCCTCTTCCTGCTCTTTTGCATTCGTTTTCCGATTCAGGAATGCAAGCTCTGAGTTACACAGCACAATGGAGACTTAATGTAACTATTTCTAAAGCGTCTGCTGGCAAGAAAACTCTGACGTCAGCAAAGTTAGGGTGAGGTTTTGCTTTGCGCACATTCAGTCGCTCCGGTCTGGAATAATGGCATGCTGGAATGGAAACAGTGTTTGGGGGGTGTCACTGGGAGTCGTCCTTGAAGCCTGCTACTCGCTGTGTATCTTTGTGGGTAGAAAATGTACTCGATAAACTATGTTTTGTCCCGTTTGTTTATTACAGGCATTTCAGAATAGTCTGTAAATATTTGTGCCTGACACTATTGGCTGGCAGGATATTGCTTTTACTCTCTAAAGTGCGATTACAGTAACAGTTCTTTGCTCGTGTTGCAAATGAAGATATTTTTTAGAGGCAGACTAAATCTACTACTCAAGGACTTTTTTTCCCCCCCAGTGTTAACACTAGGTTTAGATAAGCAAAAAGAAAATAAATCAGTAATCATCTACTGCAATTTGAAATTCTTAATGGTTAACTTGCAAGTAGAAAGAAAGCAAGGACTCAAAGACACTGTGAATTTATGATCCACCAGAGAAACTGGCATTTTGTTTTTCAGATGAACTGAGATTTGCCTTCTGTTATTGATGATTAAACAAATACCTTTGACTTGAAAATAAATATGAAAGCCTGTGTGTTATATTCAGTTTAAGGTCCTTGTTTCATCTAAGGTTTATCTGGATGCAAACAGCTCAGGAAAGCTATATTTAAGGCCATCAGAGCAGAACTGTGGATGTCACTGTGGCAGGATTCAGAGTCAAGCTGCAGGATTGCAGCTGATTTTAAAAATAAACAGGAAGCTTTTGTAGTGTTTGCAAATTGTTTACACTGCTTTTTAAAGGAAAAAAAAATCTCAGCCTTTGAGGGCTGTATCTTAGGTTTAGGCTAACAGGTAGTCATGGCTAGAGGCAGCACCTTCTGTACTAATTCAGTTTACCAAATCTGATGTTTCTGTGGTCTGGGAAGCTTAAAAAACCCCAACACCTTAAGTCAGATTTAAAAATATTTACTAAAAAGGGTACAGTTGAAGGCACATTACCAGAGTTACTATTTAAAAACCACAAAGTATGGCTTTTCCTCTGAACCTGAAATAATACAGGTTTGTTTGGAGACTATAATTAGGAAGTGTTTAGCTGTTCTAAATAATGGAGAAAATAAGCACAGTAGCTTTTCTAGGAATTGCATTCTGCTTGCTTCGTATTTTCTACCTCTAATTGTTGGAAATAGATGATGTGTCACAGTCTGTTGCACAAAGGGGCCCAACTAATGATGTTTCCATAATTATGTAGAAAGAGCTGTTTAAGATGATGCTTTGGAGGAAGAAAGTAACATCCAACACAAAAAGAGTATGTGAGTTTGAATGTGAGGGGGTGAGTGGAGGGGAGAAGGCTTTGCAATCCCTCTTCAAAGCATGAGGGTAAGGGAGTTATATTTCAGAATACAACTGTGTTGTGAGGCCTGGCAATGGAGGTGTAATTCACCAATTTAAAAGTAATAGAGTAAGTGGAATAGTGCAGCTACATCTTGACGCACATTCATTTGTGTCACTAAGCACTAAGAACTGCTGCAGCATCCTCAGCTGGCAGAGGAACATCACTGTAGGTCCTCTCTGGGGTTTTTTGACTTTGTATTCTGTTGGTAAAATATGAAGCACAGCAGGAAACTTTTGAGTATTTATTTTTTAAAGTTTGATGGGAAGCTTTCTGATCATCCAGAGCATGGCAGCACTGCCAGGGTCTCATCAGCAGTTTGTGACCCAGTGTGTCACCTGACACGAGGCCTCTGGCTGATGCAGTGGCTTGCAGGGGATTCACAAACTCCCCTGTGTTGAGTCATGCTTGGACACCATTAACAAGGCAATAAAGACTAAGAAAGTTTCACAAGATTAGGTCTTTAAAGCCATGAGTGGGTGTGTTTTCGATGCCTTTTCTACCCATTATGTGCAGCAGTTGTTTTGCATAGAGGAACTCTGTTTACCCCTCAGTCAGTGAAAAATGTTGGAAAAACTCTCATCAACCTGGCTAAATCCTGCTGTGTGCTGACATAGCATATCTTTTGGCATAGCATGATGTTATTGTAGGTGGGATAATTGTGCTGGCAGAATAACTCCTCCTGTTGGCATGTATTGTATTTCCAGCATAGGGTAGTACAGCATCAGATGTACTTTAAATGACATTCAGCTTTTTCTTGCTTTGTGCTTTTTAACTAGTGTTTACACTATTTACAATGCTAGTGGAGTCTGCCTGTAAATGCTGCTAGAGCATTCCCCTTCTCTTGTGCTGAATGGGCTCTATCTTTTCAACCTGGAGTTTTTTATTTATTTATTTTCAGCAGGACTACAATAATCTTTTCCATTAATTCTTTCTTCCAAAGACACATCAGTAAGATTTAAATTTTCACCTAGTGTATTCATGAGCAAACATCTGTGGCTAGTTGGTTTGTCTTTACCTTCCTTTTCTAATGTTCTCCTTTCATTTTACATAGGTTCAGCTGTGAGATAAGTTTCATGGTACTTCTGCCATTTCCTGACGCCAGTGGTTTTTCTGGAGGCAGTGAGTTTCCTGTTTGGAAGCTACAGGCAGTGTTTCTGGCAGGACGAAGTATTTTTGTTTCCCTGGCTAGACCTTTCCCTGTCTTTGTTTTTGTCTCTCTTTCCCTCAGTAGGTCCTTTTTTAAATTTTTTTTAAATCTTGGGCTGTATTTGATACTGCAGCAGTTAATTTAGAACTATCATTACAAAAAACTGACTTGGTGATTTGAAATATATCCATGCAGGATTTTTCAGTTAACATACTGACAGAATAAATTAATATGTCGGGCTGGAGGAGAATTGAATGTGTTTTGCTAGGTTTTTACTTAATCTCGCCTCTTCAGCAAACAGGAGCGGTTGGTTAGGCTGGTGCAACTTCGTACCTGACCTGAGGGCAGTTTCAAAAGTTGTGGCATTAGCCATAACAGAGTTCAGAAAACTCTGTCATAATTTCTGTCTGTATCCTCGACTTGCTGCTGCTAGAATAGACAGGCATGGATTATTCACTCAGTCATCCAAGGTTTTCTGAAAGTTTTATATTGAATTATATTTACCAAAATTACTAGTTCTCTGTAAAGAGATACATCAGAGGAGACCAATGCAGGGCAGTTACTCAGTTCTCAAGGGCTGAGATGCTGGCAAAGTAAGTTACTGTGAGTTGTCACAGTGACTTTCAGAAACTGTGACCAAGTTCTTACCTATCCCCATGGTAAGATCTCATGTAGTCAGCCTAACTTGATGTCGCGGGAATAACTTAAAACTCTTACTAACTTGGTCCCTTTTAATTATTTTACTTTAAAATTTTTATGCAAAGTATATCTGTATGTATGAGGGGGTTTAAAATGGTAAATTAGCGCCAAATGTTTGAAAAAGTAATCCATTAATAGCTTCCAGCATTTCTTAGTTTGAGGCAAAGCTATTTCAAGATCAGTGATGGAGGGAAGGCGGGGGGGAATGTTGGTGTTTGCGGGTTGTTTTCCTGTATTTTTTTATTCGTCTCCCCTGCATCCAAAATAGAGGTTGATTATGCCAGAGATAAAACAGAGCTGGAAGATACTGCCAGTCAGACAGTCAGTCAGTCAGTAATATCTTCCCTCAGCACGAGACAGGAACTGTGGCTCTTGCTGAATTTAAAAATCATTAGGAGCCAGGAACTGGGATCTGTAACCTCTTATATATCCCCGCAAGCTGCTGTCTCTGGTATGCTGTTCAAATTCTATGTACTCTCTCTGGAACTCCTGCTCATGGTTCCAGATCCCTCTGTTACAGTATTTGCCCCACTTTGTATCTTGGTACACTTTATTTGGTTTGTTTTTATAGTGGGGCTAACTTGTAAGCATGCTTGAAAACTAAAGCTTGTCAGAACTCAGTATGTAGCCATTACTGTTTGACCAGGCAAAATTACAGACTGAAATTAAATCTGTTTATTCTGGAAATTTGTTGGTATTGGTTATTTTCATTTTGGAACAGTCTTCTGTAGAAATTATCTCAGCATTCAGAAGTGTTGCAATGTTTTCCACTTGCAGGATTGGTGACAATGCAGGAAACCAAAACTGTTTTTTGTTATTTCACTGGTGTATGTCTTTACTCTGATTATTTTGCAATGTGTAGTGTACAATAAAAAGCAACTGCAGGAATGAAAGTATTAATACAGTTAGATTAAACCTCTTTTTTTGGTGCAGAGGCAGATTGTGCAGTTTTTAAATCCCTTAGTGTTGCTTTCACTTTTCAGACCACTAGCTAGTCAAATATTTTAGAACCTTGCTTGTATGTCTATATATTGATATGGATGCATAAAAATAAATCTCTCCACTGTATTCAGAAGTGAAAATACATGCTCCTCATTGCACTAAGAGAATACATTCCAATTACTTTTGCAAGGAAAACATTGTCCTAGTGTGAGGATTTTAATGATTAAAGGATTAAAATAGTTAAAAGTTTTGGTGATTTTTATTTTGCTTCCTGTTTGGTTTTGTTGTGGTTTTTTTCCCCCCTCAGTGTTTCCAAGACTTCGGTTTCCTCTTGGCAGAGTTTGGTGTACATTTGTTTGCGGAATGCACCACAGTGCATAGGAGAAGCTTTTGACACGCAAGTGAGTGCGTGGTTGAACTAAGATTGCTCTGCTGAGTTAGATAAGGGAAAACTGCAAATAGTCTTATTTGCAACAGACACAGGCCTGCAGATACACAAATAGAAAGCATCTATCCACTGAGTTCTTAGCTTTGGTCGACCACTGCACACAATATACCCAGATTTAATGCTGCTGGTTTGGAAAATTAATGTTTTTAGAGTTTAAGGATTCTTTGCCTTTTGCCACCAGACCGAGGGAGGCACTTTGAGTGTACTCTCTTCTGTACAGGCATTATCTGCAAGAGGAACAGTTTTGCTGGAGTTGCCAATCATTTCTTCAGAGACTTTCAGAATGAGTTGAGCAGCTTGCAAGACTTCCTTTCCTAATAGCAGCTGTCATGGACACATGATACAGGATGTATTGCTCATAAATTTCTAAGGAAGAAGCATAACTTGGTTTTTTTTAATAAGCTGTTCAAGATTCTTCTAGCTGTCAGGATTGGTTTGTCATGTGCTACATACCACCGAGAATTTTAAAACAGAACATTGTATATCAGTTCACTTTTGGCAATTCTGTAGGCTTCTCTGTATTTTAAATACTGTCAATCTTTTGATTTTTATGCCTGATCAGTCTGACTCTCTCAGGCCTTGAGCCCAAGTGGGTTCATAGTCAGTCTGTTTGTGTCATTGTTTTACAAACAATATTGCTTTGTTCTGTAAGTGAAAATAGAGTTTCCAGATAATTGACACAGGACCTTAACAAACAAAGTGCAGTCGGAACAAACTGGGACATGGTAACAGTGCAGTAGAGATAATGTAATCTCTGTCTCACAAATGCTTTTCTCTTAATTCTTGTATAATAGTATCCATGAATATCAGGGGTTTTTAATAACATTGAATCATAGAATTATGTGGGCTGCAAGGGATGTTAAAGATAATCTTGCTCCAACCCCCCCGCCCTGCAGGGGCAGGGATACCACCCACTAGGTGAGGTTGATCAGAGGGCCCCATCCAACCTGGCCTAGAACACTTCCAGGAATGGGGCATTCACAGCTTCTCTGGGCAACCTGTGCCAGTGCCTCACTATCCTCTTGAGTAAAGAATTTCTTCCTAACATCTAATCTAAATCTCCCCATAAGAAGTTGGGAGAGACTAATTATTAGAAGACTTTCCCTAAAGTAAACTGAATCTTTGTCAGAGTCATTGTAGAATTGTAGAACATTTGCCTACAATGCAGGCATTGTAGAAACTTTCATATGTTAAAGCAACTCCTTTTGCTCCTGGAAGACCCCTTGTTCCTCACTTGGCACTGGTCTTAGGGCCTACATGTGCCAAGCTGGCTTATTCCAGAGGGTTTGACTTCCTCTCAAATTGGGGATAAGTGCCCTACCCTGTTCTGCTTACTGTGCTGATATGGGCATTGTCCCAGGTCTTGTCAGCGCCGTCACTGAGCCCACTGTGAGCTCCAACATGAAATTAGTGAGTGAATGCTTGGAATGGTACTTGCTGGGAACTCTGCTCCCAGCCTTTTGGATTTACATAAATTAAAGAAGTGATATTATTTTACTACAACTGTTCTTCTGTCATTTAAAGATGATATGTGAAGTTTAAATCTTCACATGGCAGTTTTCTAAAGGTTTTTAAAAACTTGGGTTAGTTGTGGATTTGGGAATTCTGTTTTTGAAATAATGGCCTCTGCAACTATCAATAGTCCATTGTAAGCATAAAGAAATGAGATGTAATTAGCTAAATGATCAAGTAATTTTCACTCTAGAAGGGATTTACTACTAGTAGGAGCAACTCTGGTAACTTTTGTAATAAGTGTTCTTCATGCTTTAAGAGAACCATTCACATACGTGACTCTTAGAGCAAAGCAGGATAGAAAGTAAAATATATCTTCCTGCAAAAGTGTCTGAAAGGTAAGACTTTCATAAAATGTAAACTACCATATTGGTGCCCTTTTTCGAAGAATAATAGTAACAATGAAGTAAAATTTACATGAGTGTATACTGAAAGTAGTTTACACAGTTCAGTTTGATTTAAGGGAATTATTTATGAGGCTTTGATGACTTTTTTTGCATCCTGTACATCATGCTGTAACAAACCACTGTAAATGTTTGATAAGTATCTGTATGTCTGACTTGGTGTTAAAAGCTTGAGAAATCTTCTGATACAAAATTTTGTAAGTTTCTTTTGTAGAATTAACTTTTCAGTTTAATCCAAATACTATCAACCCTTTATTTCACCTTTTATTAGAAGTCAAAGTTAGAAGACATCAAAAATGCCGAACAAATTAAGTTGAACTATCTTTACGGTCTTGGAAAAATTACATGGAAAATGTTGCTATTCTTCATTTTAGTTTATGAAGGGAAATGTTCTGAAGGAGTCATAAAGGTATTCTGCTAATTGTTGCTGTTAAGCATTTCACCTGCACAATATGCATGTGCCTAACACAATATGCTGTATTATGTTACCATTAAAGGATTTTATTTTTCATCTTAGTGCATATAAAGGTTCTGCCAGAACCTTTGTCATTTCAACATAATTTCCATCTGTTTTCTTCCAAGTTGCAAAGTGTTGGTTCTGCTTGTACTAAATAATCTATAATAAAACCAAGTAACAGTCCTAGCATGCCCTGACACCATGTGCATTGACATGACTGGTGAGATGTTTTTAATGGGACAGAGTGTTGCAGAAGCACATAGATGTCAAAATTTAAACTTGTCAAAGATGTTTAGCTTTTCCAGGCTGTTCCTCACTCTTAAAAATAAGCAATACCAGATGTATACTTGAACCTGAGGCATGTGTAAAGCAAGTAGGGGTATATTCTTTTAGAAAACTTCAGGCCAAAGTGTTTGTATTTTTCCCCCACTTTTAAAAACAGTTGTGGAATGAGCTGACATTTAAAGAATGGCCATTGAAATGAGGTACTTGCTTGCTGTTTCAAAATCCTGTGCATTGGTATTTCATTTAGTAACTTCAGCTTTTGCATATTTTTGTTTTACATTTTATTCCACTATGTTTATAGTTCTTAGACCATGGATTAAATGAAAAAGAAAATTTTTTTTTTATGCCTCTTTTAGATAGTTAGAGATACCTCTATGTTAAGAACATCACAGCTTAGAAATTTTAGGATGCTGTGTGATTGACAGGAGATGCTCATTGGAAGAGGGAAGCAGGAATGATCTGTGATGGTGGTTGAAATTCAAGCTCTGAATTTTTTTTTTTTTTACAGCTCTCTTTAAGCTGGATCAGTGCATTTCCGAAAGCAGCTAGAGAGTATAGATGCTGGGAATTGCAGATGTCAGAAAGAAAGCTATTAGTAGTCAGTTTTAATCAAGAAGTAGCTTTCACTATGCTAACAGAGTTGGCGCTTGGTTAAATCATTGGAGGAGCAAATGTCTGAGATGAAGAGAGTTTGTTTGGAATAGGGGAAGTCTAGATTTGCCATTTAAGCACCTATTACATGAGGGAATAGTTAAGGGGTTTTAGTGAGGATGTAGTTACATCTGTGTTTATGGTGGGTTTTCTCCTTTCCTACACAAATGTTTAAGCCTGCCTTTGTTTTGCAAACATATGTGAAACTGTTTGACCTAATGGCAGATTCTGATTTTTTGCCCCTGTACACCAGGTTGAGCATGTAATGGAAGAGCATGCTGAGCTTGTGCCTCTGATATGTTTGGAGGACAGTCAGGAGCATGAGGGAGCTAGTCTCCCCCAGCAGCTGGCTTATAGAGGTAGGCATTTGTCACTCTTTCCTTGCAAAATCAGCAGGGTTATTCTCAGCTGCCCTTAGGGCATTTCCAGAGTGTTTTGACATTGATGAGAGAAGCAAAGATTGTGCTGTGGAAGGCCATATTAGAAGATACTTGTCATCCCCATCATCTGTTGAGTTGAAATCTTCTCCCTTTGCAAGATTATTCCCATTTCCTTTCCCTCGCCTTTCATTATATGGTCAGCAATAGCATTTATTTAAAGGAGGATGGTCAAAAAGAACTATTGAAAGAAATTAGCTGCATGCTTATTAGGTTTTCCTAGCGAATAGTTTAGGCAGGGTTGCAGAAGGAACAGGTAGCAGCTTAATACTGAGCTTTAGGTGAGTTGCAACTGTAAATGTCATTTATGCATCTTCAAATGACAAGGTGTGTTTGTGCTGTGGCAACTAGTGTTTTGTGGTAAATCTGTGGCACGAGCAGAAGGCAAAGCATGGCTGGAATTCAGATTTGTGGTAGGGCTTTGGGCATGGCGGGAAGCCAGAAATACGGTTTTTCTGAAATCAGTAAATGCTTTTGAGGAAATGTTGAGAACAGTGGTGAACTTAAATTTTTAGGATTTGCACTCTCTGGTTTTTCTGTCCCTTTTCTGTTGCCCATATTAGTTTCTTCTGTGTGTTGACAGAGTTTATACTGGTCAGTGAGAGTAATGAAAAACTTGCAAGGGTGTTGCCTGAAAATCAGATTGTTTATTATTACCGTAGTTTGTCTGTCTCAGCTCATTTCAAGTAGTTGGATTTCGGAGCTTCAGTTTGCACACAGCATATCCCCTTCATGTGGACTCATTGTGACTGGAATAATACAGGCATTGTGTTCCCTGGCTGTACAGAATCAAGTATTTTTTACTTCTTTTTGTCAGCAGAAACATGCAGATGCTGTGTTGGGTTGGGCAACATGAGAACTGGCCAGTGCTCCAGATTGTGCTAGTAAAGCTTTTATGATTTTGTACAGCTCAGATCATTATTAGCATTGTAACATTTGTCTTCATTTTTTCCTGTAATAAGTCATCTGCTGAATCTTTTCACTTCAGCAAAGTCATCTTTGAACGTCACTAGAATGTCAATCAAAAATTACTATATAAGGAAGAGCATGGCTTTTAAAACTAGTTTTATGCTTTTAAATCTAAAGAGCATAATTGATTATCTGAAATAACTGGCAACTTTTCGAAAATCCTGTCAAAGTTTAACTATTTTCCTTGGAAGAGCAATCTACTATTTTAGAGAGACTGCTTATCAGATTACATTATGCAAAGAGAACTATGGGACATACTGGTCTCTTTTTTTACAGCATGGGAGAATCTTTGTTTATTTAAAAAGAAAAAAAGTACAACTGGTTCATCACCAGAGCTGCTATTTCTTGATTTTGTACATCTGTTGGAACTGGCAGAGATGCTGTAATACACATTCTTTCCTCTCCAGAGAAAGGGAGGAGGGGAAGGCTTGTAGTCATAGACTTGGATGTGTTACTGTGTTTACTTCCTACCTTCTTCTATTTTATTTTTAAAAACAAACAAAAACACAAAGAAACCCCACCAAAACAAACAACAACAAATTACTTTTTGCCTGAAATGAATGCTTTCCTTGCTGTTCATTTTGTTCGTGAACTCTCCTGGTTTAGGAGGATGGCTCTTTCCTCTGCCCTGGTAGTATATGTGTGAACATACTAGTGTTAGTAATTATCCAATTATAAAAATGACTTTAAGGTTATTCTTGCACTTCTAAACATATAAATATAATTTATTGTCAGCCATGGGTTGTATCTGTAGTATATTTCAGACATTGTCTACCAGTTGTGTCTATCTGTGATATACCAAGATCCTGGAGGGAAGGATGTCGTCTTCTGTCAAAATTATGGAGCAGTTTTTTTCACTTTCATCTTTTTTTTTTGGGTCAGGGAATGTTTTAGTTCATTTAATGAGAAACAGCGGCTGCAAAATTATTAAATTTGTTTTGGGAACAGGAGCAGGTAAAGCATCCAAGATTCCTTTTGACTAGATTTCGACTAAAAACCTTCCCTTAGGAGGGAAGGAAGAGTATGTTATGTTCTTGAAATATTTAGACTCTTTATTTTAGACTCTGGGAGTAAACTATTTTTTTAATATGTTCACAGTGGTAAGATTTTCCTTTATTAGGGAAAAAAAAAAGAAGGAAGAAGAAAGCAGTAATAATTCAGCATTTGAAAAACAGAATGTAGTGGCTTCTTAATTCCAATATTAGGGATAAGGGCTCAAAATGTAAGATCTCTTTTTATCAAAGTCAGGAGATGTACAGGTTTTTTGGTTGGGTTTTTTTTGTGGGGTTGTTTTTCTTTTCCTTTTCTCTCTTGTCTTTTTAATTTTTATGCTTGAGGAAAGTAGTATTCTTGTGGAGTACTGCTATACTGGGTGGTAGCCTAATTTGAGTAGTGTTGTCTTGGCTACCTGTTAGTACATACATAACAACTACCTGTGGTGGTCTGAAGAGGTCCCAGTAGTGGGTCCTGCTGCATGCATTGCTGTGGTGAGATGGATAGCCTGTGGGCTGTTTCTGTGTTTCCTCTTTGGAGAGGGATTCCTGTTTCCGCTGCTGGTCAGCCATCCTCTGAAACTTCCCTAGTCATGACCCAAGCAGCTCAGTGATCCCATTCCGGAGACTACAGCACATGCTTGGATTTGTGCCGCTCTCTAACCGGCGTGCAGACTGCTTAGCTCTTATAAACAGAGGCATTCATCTCCACGTTCTTTTGTTTCTACCTTTGGACTTAGTTTTAGTATCCAGTTTCTGATTTTATCTTCTGGTAAAGTCGTAGAAACCCATTCACACCTTTCTGGGGGGTATGTTGGGTAGCACTGAGGTAAGAAAGCCTGCTGGCAGTAGTTGCATGCAGATATGCAACACTGGTGCCACATAAGAAATGCCTTCTCATTCTTCTGTTACAGATGCAGTTCACCAAAAGTTAAAAAATTTCCTCTTGTACTGTGAAGCTTCCAAGAAGTGGGAATAGTTGCATGTTTGGGGAGAAGTTAGTGGTTTTGGCTGGAGATAGTCTGCTGCTTTTTCCTCTGTCAGAGGAAAATAGGAAGAGTTCTTTCTTTCTCTTCTCACTCTGCAGTGAGTTAGGCAGCAGAGAACAGAAGGAAATCCTTGGTGTCATCTTGTACATAGGTAATAACTGACATTTGATACGTGATGGAATCTGGTTTGGAGGCTTTTTTTTTTTTTACAGAAGTACATCTAATAAAAAATTCAAATGTTGTCACCTTAACTATAGTCTTTGCCATGCCCTTCAACTTCTGTATAGTCAAACAGTGTTGGCTGTCACTCACTCTACAGCTCTGCTCTCTGAAATATTCAGATGCCTTATGCTATAAATATGCATACTTCTCTGGGAACCCTCAGATTTTGAGAATATCTTGAGCTGTTTAGCCACAGTGATTTAATTTTTGCTGTCAGCCTAAATGAATTCAAAACACACTGAGAAATCTTTCTTTTAATTAACTGTATTGGATGTGTACTTGACCTTATCACATGTGCAGAAAATGTAAGGTAGAGAAAAGGGAAAAGTTTCTAGTGCTGTAAGCCCGTTGCTAAGCTTTACAGAAGAAGTTGCACATTTACTTAGTTGTCACCCTGAGTTTTGGTAATTCCTACACGTGCATAGACACATGCACACACTCCTTAAGGGAGCAGGGGAGTACAGATGCCGTTCTCTGCACTGATTAAGTGTAACAAAGATAGTCCTTGACCAGAAGGAAATTTCAGGCTTATTAAGATAAGAAGGATGTAAAGACTAGAAAAAGCTGACAGAAAGAGATACTGGGTCAGATGGTGAGGAAAAGATGGTTGTAATAGGCATAACAGGTCACTAGAGTGCTGTGACCTTTCAGAACCAATAGTGATGGTTGTGATTCTAATACTGCTTTTTTTCATCTCTCCTCCTAACACAGGGAATTCTTCTGAAGAATCTGCTGGAAGCAGATACATGTGAATTTTCTGCATGAAGACTCTCAAACTGGATTACATAATAATATGCCTGTGTCCTCTGCCTCTGTTTGATCCCTAAAAATGATTAGGATTGTATATGAAATTTAACCCCTTTCTGATGAGTGACCTAGACATGAGTTTACATCGGCAAATGGGCTCTGATCGGGACCTCCAGTCTTCTGCTTCCTCTGTGAGCTTGCCATCGGTTAAAAAGGCACCAAAGAAAAGAAGAATTTCGTTGGGCTCGCTTTTTCGGAGAAAAAAAGACACGAAACGCAAGTCTAGGGATTTAAATGGAGGTGTTGACGGAATTGCAAGTATTGAAAGTATTCATTCAGAAATGTGTACAGACAAGAACTCTATTTTCTCCACGTGTACCTCTTCTGATAACGGAACAACCTCTAGCAGCAAACCAAGTGGAGACTTCATGGAATGCCCCTTGTGCCTTTTGCGGCACTCCAAGGACAGGTTCCCAGAGATAATGACTTGTCACCATAGGTCTTGTGTGGATTGCTTGCGTCAGTATCTCCGGATAGAAATCTCTGAGAGCAGAGTTAATATTAGCTGCCCAGAATGCTCAGAACGTTTTAATCCTCATGATATTCGTTTGATATTAAATGATGACATCCTGATGGAAAAATATGAAGAGTTTATGCTTAGGCGATGGCTGGTTGCAGATCCTGATTGTAGGTGGTGCCCAGCTCCAGATTGTGGGTATGTATTTTTCCTATATTTGCAAAAAAGTGACAGTGTAAATACATAATTCTCACAGCATTATGATTTTTGAAAAGTTACTTGTTTTACTTAGTGTGTTGTTACAGTTGTACAAGTAGGTAGCAGGCAGAACTCTCTTAAAAAAAAAAAAAGACAAGAAATCCAAACAAATGAAAATGAAAACAACAATAAGAGCCACCCAAGCCACAACCACCTTCTAAAATAAAACGCTCTCTCTAGTGGGCTTTTCTCTTTTTTTTTGCACAGAGAGAATTTCAGAAATATCAAGAAACTTTTATTGGAAGATGCCTGCTATTTGTTTACAGCAGGTGAAAGAAACCTTGGCAGTGCAACATCTAAATAATTGTGCAAAGCTCAAACTAAAGAGAATTGAAAATGTGGTGACTGTAGTTTAACTTAATTTGTTAAAGCACAGTGGGTATTTTGGCTTTTTAACTGTGAAAAATGATTTAAGCTTTTCTTTGAATTAAAAGGCCTCTCCTGCTTCAGATGTCTTCCATCTTGTTGGCTGGTTGAGACAGCACTTGTTGCCTGTCAGCAGGATTCTGATGTAAGATAATCAGCTTGTTCCTGCTTATTATCTGGGGAACATAATGTTTTAACTTTGCTTTAGTACTTTAAACAGTTCTGAAACCATGATGAATTCTAAGTAGCCTGGATACTACTGAGCAGCAGCTCATCATGCTTTTCTGCTGCTGGTGTCTCATAATGCCATTCTTCAGCAAGCTGCTTTTTTAGAGATTGTTTGTGTTATCATACTGCTTAAAGATTATAGCCATGACTGCAATCCAGATGTGCAGTGCACACTAAAAACTCAGAGGATGGCAGCTCCGTTTCAAAGCCTCACAGATGAGCACTAAGGAATAATGTTACGAGAGAGCAAGCAAAATAGGACTGACTGGTAGGTAGATTAAATACTCCAATACTGATAACCAGGTGCTTAATGTTTAGGACTTACTTCAAATACGATTTTGCTTTCATACTTTGAAAGAAACAGAATTTGCTAATGCAAGTCAAAAGCAGGGACTGGAAACATGATAGTTTCATATCTGGTCCAAAGTGGATGGTATTGCTGTGGCATAGTTTGAGGACAGAAGGAAAAATAACTTGAGGGTTTTGGTAGCATGAGCTTGTAGCGAAGTCATATGGACAAAGCCAGTACAGCTTACTCTTAATATTTTGATACTGAAAAAAAAAAAAAAAACCAAAAAAAAACAACTAGAAGGTATTACTTAATAGGCAGAAGTATGCTTTGCCCTGAGTTTTTGTGTTACAGTTGTTATTCAAGCTGAGGAGAAGCATTTAAGAACTATTAAAGTGTCTTCTATTAAACCATGTTTCAGTGGTTCAGATACTTTTTTAGTCCTTAATTATGTAGACTAAGGCAGGTTTGTTTAACCTGTTTTGGTTTTTATGCTTCAGTTTTCTTATCTGTTTTTTTTTAAAAAAAACCCTAAGTATCTTTTGGTGGTCAGAAACTGTGATGGTAATTGCTGAGGATAACACCATTATAAAAATAAAAAGTGGGTCTTCAGAGCAGAGTTAAAGTTCCATGCAATCCTGTGGGACCCCAACAATGTATTAGCATGTGCAAGTATTTAAATCATTGCTCCAGAACTGCTTGTTGCATGCTCCATGCTCTGGGAAGGGGAGTCCTGTGGAAAATACAGTATATTGCCAGATAGATAAACTCTGCCAATGTCTGTGTGAAGAGAACAAACTCATACTGCATGGGCAACCTTATGTTGCACTTCTGATACCGTGATTTTTCCTAATATGATTAAAGTGGCAGGGAAATGCTTCACAGTGAGAGATGAATTCTGCTTTTAATGCACAGATAGTGCTTCCTCACTGAATCCTCATTACTAGTTTAAAGTGGAATAAAGTTGGCTATTTGGGTGCTTCTCAGGAGGATCACTATTTCTGGTGGTCATCCTAAACAAACAAGAGCTCCTGCAATCATGTTTTGTCTTTTTCCCATCCTTCTTCTGATTGTTTTGAAACCTTCAGAGCCCTTAGATATGTTGGGCAGCGGGGTTTGAGCATTCAGCAAAAGTTAATCTGAGTAGTTTAGGGAAAAGGGCATACTGCTTGAACAAAAGAAAAACCATCAGTAGTGCCTTCAGCAAGAGTAATACCTGTGTATGAGTTAAAAATTTAAATTTGGCTTTCAGGCAGCCACCACAGCACTGTCTGACAAGTCTGTATGTGCCTAACTGAGGGAAAGCACACAGAGGGAGGCAGGAAGGAGAAGTGGGAGTGGTATAGAAAATAATAACAGGGATTTAATGTCGTTATGGAGCGTAGAAGGAAGATGAAGGAAGGAACTGTACAGGTGTAAGGTTTAGGGAAGCAAACACTACTCAGACTTCCACAGGAAAGTCTTTGCTAACAAACACTGTTCAGAGATCATGCATGACATACAGTACGCACAAACTTCAGATCAGCAGGCATTTACTTTAATAATTATGTGGTGCAACAGTAGTCGCAGTTTCTAGTTGCTTTGGCAGCTAATCGAGTTGTACAATATACAGTTAAAGCTGAGGGGTTTTTCTTTTTCTGAACAGTTCTTGAAATGTAGTACTGGCAGAATGCATTAGGGTTATGACCTTTTAGCATGGATCAAATATTTCATGAAGGAGCTGGATAGAATGCATTTACTAAATTTGCAATTAATCCCAAAGTAGGAGAGGTGCAATAACTTCAGAGGGTAGCACCATTTCCTGAAGTTGACTCTAAGATTAGGAACAAGCACTGTAATAAATAGGAAATTGGTGAAAAGTGGAGCATTTTGTTAGGAAAAACTTACTGCACAAATAGGTGAAAAATGGATGGTGCACAACAGTGCTTCAGCTCTTCTCAGCATTGATCCAACATCCCATGTTATATTGTTTCGGGGTTTGGGCATCACACTAAGTCAAAAATCTGGACCAGATAAAGAGCAAATAATTATAAAAACTTTGATCCCTGAAATGAAAAAATGAAGGGAAACTAGATCAGTCTGTTAAAACTTTGGGGTTTTTTTTACATCATTGGTCTCCTGGGTTCTAAGGAAACAACAGGTAATAGTTAAGAAGTAAATAACTTTTTCCTCTCTGTTTCAACTCTGTTTGGGTAAAAACAAGTCCTGGGGACAGTAAAACATGAACCAAACAGATCTTGAAGCAAAGTCATCTGCAGTACCAAGTGTATTGCTGTTACTTCTGTCCCAGTGGGGAACTTCTTATCCTCCCAAGAGGAGAACTGCAGATCAGTTTGGAGGAGAACCTCTGCTGCAGCAGCTCTGCCCTGGATGGGCTGCCTGGGAGCTGAGGGGTCTCCTGCACGACAGCAGCCCAGTGCCAGAATGGTCCATACCACTGGCACCACAGACTGTCTGACCCTGGGCTGCGTAATCCTCAGCTTTTGTTGCAAGCTCAGATGCATCCTGATCGTTGTTGTTGCCTGAAACACTGTAAAAGCCTGGACCAGCTGTAACCTACCAGCAGTGGCTTGATAGGAGACACTGTCACATAGGTGATCCTTCCCTGGGGAAGGAGCACTGATAAGGAAATCTCATGAGCCTTCTCCTTGACCAATATTTTTATATTCTGTTTTCATACCAGTGCTCCAGTGTCATTTTAACAAGCATTACTGAATCAGTATTCCAAATGTGTTCTGTCTTTTCTTCTGTTTGAATTATTTAATGGTTTTGCTCTGAGACTGTATTGCTGACATCATTATAAGAGAGAAGTGATTCCTAAATTTTCATACCTTTATCAAGCAAAAAGCAGATCATGCAAAAGAGTACAAGTTCTTCATCCGTCTTTTCACTGTGCAGCCTTCAATTAATTGCTCGCTGCCTCTGGTTTTTGTTTTACTGGGTTTTACTGGTTATTACTCCCTTCTCTCAACCTAAACAAGGACTTCTGGCTTTCCTTCTTTAAAAAGAATGCACATGTTGAAAACCTGTAATCCTGTACAGTTTGAGCTGAGATCTGCTCTGGTCTAAAAAGTTACTTTCTAAAGGTGTGCCTAATACATCATTCCCAAAGAGGGAGTGCTATCAGGGATGTGCCTATGCTTTATTAGTGATAGGAAGGAGGCAGGATATAAATTGATGCTTTATTCTGTGTCTTACACTTGAGCTTTTTTTGGTCTAACCTCAGCAAGCCTTGAATGTGTCCCTGTATGTTGTAGAAGCGTTTGGATTGGAGTCTCTTTGTGTACATGCAAAGCAATTATCTCTTCAGTTTGCAGAAAGTGGGGAAAATGAAGCTGATTAACTTGGCAGCAATATAGAAGAGTCTAGCAATTATTGAAATAAATCTCTACTTGGAAAGCAAGAAGTATTTGCAAACAGACAAGCATGTATATAATTTGTAGCTGCATCATCTGTAGGTTAAAGGTTGAAAGTCCTATTTGTTTGCAAAATTTCTTGGGGGGAACCTCAAATATGCTGTTTTAAAACAATAATGGAAGGGGTAGGATTTACCTTAACTTTGCGGAGTTTCAGATCTAGCTACTCTTAAATAAAAGTAGCTAAATTTTAAGATAGGCTTGTGAGTGGGAATAATTTTTAAAGTATCATTATTAATAAAGAATATTTTGAGTTAATTTATGCAACTGCTATAAAACAGACAGGGGGTAAAAATACAGTCTTTTAAAATAAGATTTACCTTCATTTGAACAGACAGAAACTTCAGTCTTGCTGCATTTATAAATCTGTTGAAGTTACTCAGGGACCCTGTTCGTGTGAATAAAACCATACATCTGTTTTAAATGTTCATACCAGTGGATTTAGTATTATATATTTAAAAGAAAGGTATTGCATAAAATAATTGAAAAAAGCTACAATGGGCAGGAATTAAGAAACACATATACATGTTTGTATTTACTGTTAATATGAACACGTGTTTTTATCATGTGAACTTTGAAATGCAGGTCTAATGAAGGAATAGATTTGTGTCTACAACTGTTCATGTAGTGTCTGATTACAAAGTAGTGTAACACAGTTTTGTAAGTCTCAACATTCTTGGAGGTTTTGAGCTCTGTAGTATTGTCAGAGTAAAGGTGGCATCGAGGCCCTGAACTCTTTACCAATTTTTGCAGTTACTGTTTGAAATGTATTTTTAAAAATGCTTTAATTATTGAGAAACCAATATCCTATTAATAAAATACTTGTTCTTCTGACATTTTAAAATACAAAGACTTAACAAATACCTATTTAAAGTAACTTAGTGGTATTCATGATAAAAGGCAACTAGTAAAATCCTAAAATGTCTTACAGTGCCAAATCAGATGTTGTTACAGCTGTAGGTTACACTGCAGATCACTTAGGAGGCATCCTCCCTCTTTGTAGAAAGGGTCAAACTTAGATATGCCCGTAGTGACTGGGACTCTTCTGAAACTATAACTTTTCCTCATTGCTTAAACACCTTTTTTGGGTTTATTGTCCTGCTCTTCTAAACTGTGGTTTCTTTGTGACTGTAAACCTTACAGTATTGCATTCAGCTTTAAATACAGTATGTTTGAATACTGCATGGAGTAAAGGTGAGTGAGTGTTGCAGTGATTACGGCATTTCTGTACAATCTTAATCTAGTGCAGTGGCAAGAGAGTTGTGGAAAGAGGTGTTCAGGAACTGGTGCTGGCCACCTCCTGAAGGAGGTGGTCAGCGCCTGATGTCCACTGCTTCAGCTACTTTGATAGCTGTCTTGTCAGCTTTGCTCTATACTTACAACTGGTTTTATTAACAAAATTCTCTCTTGCCCCTCTTGATCGTTCAAGATACGCTGTGATCGCGTTTGGATGTGCCAGCTGCCCCAAACTGACATGTGGACGAGAAGGCTGTGGAACTGAGTTTTGCTACCACTGTAAGCAAATTTGGCATCCCAACCAGACCTGCGATGCTGCTCGCCAGGAGAGAGCTCAGAGTCTGCGCCTGAGAACAATTCGTTCTTCATCTATTAGTTACAGCCAGGAATCTGGAGCAGCAGGTATTTATTATCAGGGTGCTGTGTCTGTAAAACATCTCTTTTGTACATTTGCACAATTAACCCTAGATAAGGAAAGAATGGAATAGTGACATAGTAGATAGATACTAGGTGCTTTGTCTTTCAGAAACGTAATATAACAATTCTAGATTTGAATTAAAATTTTAAATGCTATACTTTGAAGTACTCTGTGTCCAGAACATCTGACTTAAGTCTTAAAAGCTCATCAATATTTTAAGTTCTTACTTCATAGTTGAAAAATGTGAAATCGAATGAACTTGCTGCAAGGCATCCCACATGTTTAGCATATTGACTTATTTAATTGTATCACTTCCACACTGGTACACTTGTTTTCTCCACTGTAGGTGAAATTTCCCAGCTGTTAAAATTAAAACTCATAACCACTGATTTTCTGTTTTCAAAAAGGGTATTACTCTGATGCCAGCTCTGATGTTTGACATCTTTGTTAGTATTGATTTCTAGTTTTCTAGGAAATGCTCATCTGTCTTGTCTGCCAGAAAGCAAAGAATTCCATCTCTTAAAGCTGAGCTTGTTTGTAATTCTCCAAAAAAAAGGATAAACTATTCAGAGTAGTATTTAGCACATCAAGATTTCAGTTTGCTGTTGATAGGAACTGGCTCTGAATTACATCAGACTCTGATTTATTTGTCAGCTTTTGTGTCTGCCTGTAAAGCAAGGTAGATATTTGGGGTAGAGTCTCACTTGCACGTTGCAGTTAGAGCTGTTTTTCTCCAGTCCAGCCCCAGACCTGAGAGTCTCTAATTTGTAGTTTGCACTGGCTCATTTTAACAATGCATCCCATCTTTCTCTAAAACTTGGCATCTTGCTCTAGCTTTCAAATAAATATAAAAATAAGCTAAATAAATTAGCACACCAGCTCCTTTCCTTACCCTTTCAATTTGTTTCAGCCTTAAGAGCAGTAGCTCTGCCTTTCCTGTGCTGAAGAACTTGCTCAGTTTACTTACTGCCCTGTAGGTTGTGCATGTGCTCCCATATGGGACTAGCTAATGAATCCTTCCAGCTGCTTACTAAACCTTGTGCACTGGAGTTGGTAGAGGTATTTTTTTCTGCTGGTTCTGCACCTCTTTAGGTATTCTTTCTATCAAATATGAACTCTCCTTTCCCTTTGTCCTACTTAGTAGCACTGAGGCAATAGACTTGGAGTTCTGCACTAGGAGCTGCAAGGTATTTCTGCTGCTGTGAATAAATAGCTTGTCCCAAAGTGCAGGTGCTAACCAGGAATGAAGATCGTAACTGTGGTGTGCGTGTATTTCACTGTTGCTCAATGACCCCTTGTTTGACAGAGCTGGTCACTTAACCTCATTTTTCCACGTTTGACTTGGGAACACAGAGATCCTCCAGAGTTTTCTTCTGTATATTTTTCTAGGGAGTAAGTAACTATAAAGTAGGGCTATGAAAAGGACTCAAGAAGAGGTTGGCAATACCAAAGAAGTACATTAATGTGAACAGAGAGATGGATTTGAGATACGTGAACAGAGTGGAGACTGAATATTCAAATATAAGATTCATAACAGCACGAAGTGTAAAAGGGGATTATATTTAAAGAGACCATATTATCAGTCCTGTGTTAGCATACATATTTAATGTCAGACTCTAATATATATTTCATTAAGCTTAGAAAATCCTTGAACAGAGAGTATGCATTAACTATTCAATTACTCGAATGTGGTCTAATACACCTTGTTTTCATTAATTTTACTCAGTCCAAGGTTTGTAAAAACAAATTTGATAACAAGTCATTGCCAAATGAAGATTTGTAAAGCAACCTTATAAAAAACTTCTTCAGTTTTTCAGATAATGGTTCAATCAGTTTTCCCAAATGTATGTCTGTATTGTGATTATATTTGGTTGTCTAAGGAACTGATACAATTCTAATGTTCATTTTTAAACAGCTGATGACATAAAGCCATGCCCACGCTGTGCTGCTTATATAATAAAAATGAATGATGGAAGCTGCAATCATATGACTTGTGCTGTCTGTGGCTGTGAATTCTGTTGGCTATGTATGAAAGAGATCTCAGATTTACATTATTTAAGGTACATTTAATTAAAAAAAAAATCTGTGTAGTTGGTAATTTGTTTTCTAAAGTGTTTAGAAGGAGATTCCCAAGTGCTGTAAGTCTGGCTTTCTTCCTCTCAGAGTAGAGAATCACAGTTGAAGTATCCATATTGGAGAATTAAGTCAGTATTCAATGCATGTATTTAAATTAGTTCTTTATTATTTTTTATTTTAAAATATTTTGTAAGTTTTATGCATGCAACATGTTCTTAGTACAAATCAAGTATTTTAGATTAACACACCCTCTTTTTACTAATGTCTTAATACTGCTGTATTGTCTTTGTATTAGGCAATACGAAAGTTCTGATCGTGTAAGTTACTGTGAACCATAGATTGGTGTGTGGCAATATGCAATGTGCTTCTTGTTACATTGCAAAATATGCTGTCAAGGCAAAAAATCTGAAGAAATAACTGATGATTTGATATCCATAATGTCTGTAACTTGAACCTAAGGACAATAATTTTGTAACTAGGGAAACGTTCAGTAGTATATAGCTATGTTGATTTATTTACAGTTTCTTTACAGTTTTCTTATTTCTTTTTATTAGCCCATCAGGTTGCACATTTTGGGGGAAGAAACCATGGAGCCGTAAGAAGAAAATCCTGTGGCAACTAGGGACACTTGTTGGAGCTCCTGTAGGAATT
Source organism: Struthidea cinerea (assembly GCA_013397865.1). Lineage (NCBI taxonomy): Eukaryota > Metazoa > Chordata > Aves > Passeriformes > Corcoracidae > Struthidea > Struthidea cinerea. The sequence continues at coordinate 674,242 of VZTI01003364.1, read as the reverse complement.
GCCTTAATAGCTGGCATTGCTATTCCTGCTATGATTATTGGAATTCCTGTATATGTGGGACGTAAGGTAAAAAGTGCTTCAGCTCCCAACATGCTTCAGGTTTTACCTTCTGTTGTATGGCTTGGGTGATATTATGTGCAATTGGGTATCTTAACTGGCCTCTAAAAAAAAAAAACCCAAAACAAAAACCCAAACAATCTCCAAAAAACCAAACCAACCAATCCCTGCTTTGTTTCAGGATATTTGTGTCAGTTGTACAGGAACACAAAGCAGTGTTTTTAAGAATCTAGTTTCTCTTAAAACATGCAGAGTAAAACACAGAACAATTTCCAGTTTCTGCATCTTGCCATGAAAGCTCCTGCGTGCTTTTTCAAAATTGCTCTGGTTTTAATCTCTGGTTCCCCTTGTGTCCCTCAGAATTGAACAATCTTTAGAGGACAAGGAAGACAAAAATGATTTTGTTTTTTCTTAAAAGCAGATAGTTACCAGAATTTTAGTATGAAATGATGCTAGTCCAGGTTTGTGCATCCACTTATTTAAGCATTTATACTCAGCAGCTTGTTAATTGCCTTGGGCCAGTCCACCAATGTGTGTTTGGTGCTAGCTAGCCTGTCTTCATTTTACTTCTTTTGTGAAGGAGCTAGAAATGATCACGTTAATCAGAAGGCAATTGATATATTTCCTCTTAAAAAATATAATAGCTTTTACTATAAAGTAATCAACAAACTCTTACATGTAATTTAGGATATAGTCATAAGTTATCTAGATCTTTTGGAAATGGGCTTTTTGAAATGATGGCTTGGAAGATTTGCTTTTCTGCTTTTATCAGCATGGATTCTCACAGTGACTGGCTCAGATTCATAATTGTGCATTTATTGGGGAGGGAAGGGGGCGTGTGTCAGCTAGACAAAAATTTCAAGGGTACAGCTCTTCCACTGTGTTTATTTAATCTTTTTCTTTCAAGCAAGTACCCTACTTTCTGCTACAGTTGGTTTTTGACCCTTTTATTTTGTTATGGCTTAGTCCCATACAGTCATTGGAACCTTCTAAGTGAGAGGAGGAAGAAGGCAGCAGTTAATCTGTTGCAAATGGCATCTGCATGATTAGCTTTTCTCATTGGGATAGGACCCCATCACAGAGCACCTTTCATGTATGAAAGTCTCAGAGCATTAGTCTGTGAGGTGTGTGAAATCCTCATGAGGATTTCTGTTGTACCTCAGTGCTTAGTGGTCATTTCTCTGTGACCCCTGTCACACATTTGCACTTCAAAACATCTGATGATGGAGATCCCACAGGCCCTTCAAGCTTGGTTCCACAGGCCTTTCAAGCTTGGTTTTCGTAGAAAAGTTTATTGGTTTTAACACTGGGATAGGAAGAGAATTTACATTAAATTCCTACTGCCCTATTCTTCAGCTGATGTAGAGAATCCTTCTGTTCTGCAATATACCGTTACATATTTAATGATACTTTAAGTCCAGTCGTAACAAACTTAACACTTCGAGCTTTTCTTGACAAACTGTCAAGAAAACACACTGGTTTAGGTTTCTGATTCTCCTCTTCTGGATTTCCTTGTAGTTATTCATGCCACCTTTGTTTTTGTCCAGTTTGAATACAGCAGTGAAGCTGCAGCATTACTACTGCTGAGTTAAATGAAAGGGTGATTCTGTGCCAGTAACTACCAGTTACCTGTTCTTCAACAACGTGCTATTTGCATTTTGTGTACACTAAAACACAAACCCTTTCCCATTGTGCTGGTAATTCAGGCAATTGGCTTCCTCCTGAGGAGGGTCTTGAACTCATTGCCATTCAGCTGCATCTGGTCATTTCAGACCATTTTTTCAGCTTCTCACGACTGGAGTGAATTCTGGCATTCTTGCAACCATGCCAGATTGTATTGGCCTGAATTTCAACACACATATTCTTCTCCTTCCATCTTCCACATTAATGAAAATGTTCAATACTCTTGCATCCAAGGCATATCTCTTGGAAAAAGTATGGAGTGAAGAATCTCAATTTGGGTAGTTATAAAATCTAATGACTATTCACATGTTTTCTATAGTTTCACATGAAGCTTAGTAGATTTCTCTCATCCATTTTTTCAGTCTGGACCATTATAACCTGCTTGAGTGTCATACAAGAATGTAAGAATTTCATTAGTCAGTGTGTGACATCTGTTTCTCCCCATCCTCAAGGCTAAGTTATCTTGTTACAGGAGAAAATTAAACTGGCATGATTTCTACTTGGAAAAAAAAAAAAATCAGTGTGACCTTTTTGTTTACTACATTTGCTTTGATGTCTACAAGTTCCCAATTTTCAGGAAATCAAAGTTCAGTTCAGTGGTCTTCTACTTCCTCAGCTTCTTGGTTTGTATTGTACCCTTTTTAAGATTATCATTGCCATTTAACCATTTCCAGTTTTCCTGGATTTTTTTTTCAGACATCTACTACTAATAATTTTCAAAAATTACTATTAGTGACTCTGAAATTGGGCCTGCTGAGATATTTTTCAGATCAGCTCATGTAAGTACGCGCCAATCTGCTGTATTTGTACGGATCTTACTTCCTTGTCACCAATTGTCTGGCTCACCGTCGATCTTTGATGACAACTGAAGGGAAAAGAAAATAGGAGCAGGTCTCCAGTTGCATTTGCTGGCTGTCTTTCATTTTTGTTAAACAGCAAATTGATCCAATTTGGTCTTCTTCAACTAGCACTGTACTTGTAGAATAATTTCTCCTTGACTTTGATATCCCTTGCTTTTTGTCTCCTCTATTTTAACCTTTCTGATTTTGGCCTAACACCCTCATGCTGTTCTTCTATACCCATTCATAGTAATCTGACCTACTTTCTATTTTCTTAATGCTGCTGCTGCTTTGGTAAAGGAAGCTTCATTGTTCTTTTTCAATATTCTGTCTGTCCTTTGCATTGGAAGAGTTTGTGCTTGTGCTTTGATAGAGTTTCCTTGAGGAAGTGCTAGTGCTCTGGTTTTGTAGATATAAGTCTTGCAACCTAATAGGTTTCTGTGTTTATTGAAATCTCTCTTCTGGCCTAGTATTTTTGTTTAGTTATTCTTTATTATTTAGTCAATATTCGGAAGTCTCTTATTTCATAGTAGTTTCTACCAGTGTAACCTTTTATCTTGATGTTGTAAATCAGTTTCTACTCTGTAATCTCTTCATTCAATTTCTTTATTTTTTGCTTTGTGTTTAAGGAATCCAGTAACCTTTATGGATATCTGGTTTTTGTATTATGCCTTTTGTTGTGGGAGTTACAATTGTCCATAACAGTAAAATACAGCGTCTGAGGCAATCCTCCTAATTGCTCAGAGCCCCATGAAACCTAATTTTTCTGGGTTTGTAATTTTTACACACTCATATTGTGAGAGTGTTCATGTTGAATTTTTCCGGTTTAATCCATAGGCATGTTCAATAGTCAAGCGCTCCCTCACTCCATGTTTCTCTCTGTATAATGTACCTCAGAGCAAGTAAATGGATTCTCTTTGCACAGTGCATTCTCTGCCCTTTCCTTGCCTGTCTTGCCTGAACAAGTACAAAGACTTTGTTTATTCCAAAATGAGAACGACCCTACCAAATCTCTAATTAAATTATATTTTAGAAAGCACAGCATTCAATAACATGATAATTTAGAGAGCATGACATCCAGCTCTTTTTTTGTCATTATCTTCTTGGATACTCACCTCTTCTTCCTTAGATGGAGTGAGGATTAACTTGGCTTTGTGACAGCCATTAAGATACCTGTTGTTCCTTTGTAATTTTATCTTAGCCAAGAATGATGACAGGTGTAGTGCATACCTCTGAGAAACCATGTTCTTAGAGAGAGTAAATGAAACACAAAAATGAGGAAAATCTCTGTAGAGCAATGATCTTTAAAGGCCTTTCAGGTTCATGTGGGGTTTGTGGCAGATAAGTTTGAGGCAGTCACATTTCAGAGTTATTGCAGACTTGAACCATCAGTAAGAGGTTTGGGTAGCAGATTCCTTAGTAAACAGACTCAGGTTTGCAAAAACATTTTCTGTCTCAGCAGCTTGTCATGAGGGGGTGCTGGAGCAACAGAATTCTTGCTTTCCCCTCCTTCCAGGCTATGTTTGGTGAAAGCTCTCTCATAGCTGTTATGTCAACCTGTTTCCATAGATCTAGTAATCTGTGAAAGTTTTAACTTCATACTGTTCAGGGAAAAGATGACTGGGAATAAGAAGTGTCAATTTGATCACATGGTGGCAATTCTTCTATCCTGAAATTTTGTCTACTTTTCCAGCCATGTAAGCTGGAGTAATGATTAAACAAAGTTCTTCAATTACTTAGCTCTTCAAACTTGAGGCTGAGGATAAATGCTTAATCGCTGGATGGGAGGACTTCTTACTTGTAAGAGGTTGCCTAAAATTAGGATATGTATAAATTTTATTTTCTTTGAGATAACAAATAAATCATGGCGTAGAATGTGGTCTCTCTGGAAGAGAGCAGGATACAGCTCCAAACGATGTCACTTCTTCCATCTATGCAGCAATGTATTATTGGTGTTGTTAATACTCTAAACCCCCTTTCTTTTCTTCTTTCAAGATTCACAATCGATACGAAGGCAAAGACATTTCAAAGCACAAGCGAAACTTGGCTATAGCAGGTGGTGTAACCTTATCTGTAATTGTTTCTCCAGTGGTAGCTGCAGTAACTGTAGGTAAGCAAATAACTACTATTTTGTGTCTTGGTAGCACCTTGCAACCAGAACTCTATAAACACTCATGAATAACACAGCTGAGATAAGTGCTGTAGTTTCCTTTTATAGGTGAGGGAACCAAGACAAGGAGGAGTCTGAGGTTATACTTTCATTAGGGCAGAATCAAGAATACAGTACTTGATTTTAATGTAGCATTTCCTGAAGAAGTAAAAGTAATTTTTATCTTGAAAATTGAAGTTTCCATATTGTCACATCTGGCTTTTAAGATTGAAGTATTTAAAGGTTTTTTAAATGACAAGAATAAAACTGTTGCCACAGAGCCTATTCATATTTTAATAACTTCATATCAAACTTTTCTCAATGCAGAACAAAAACAGTCTCTTACACTTAACGTTGACAAACCACTTGCTTTGCTCTGGGAGTCAGTTCAAATTACATTACACTCTTTCTCATGGTGATTGTTGAGGATAGCATTTAAGGAAAATCTTGGTGTTCATTTCAAAAGAGTTGTTTCATCTTCCCAGGTAATTCCAAGATCACTGTAAACCCAGATTTTTTTTGAAAGGAGGGGACTTGCCTGGCACTGCCTTGCTTCTTTGTTGCAGCACAGGCATCTTCACAGTTGCACAGGAAGCTGCTGTGGATAGCTGACTCACACTAAGACCCACCATTTAGTTTTAAGCTGGATCATCCCCCCGTACACACAGTGTTGTCTGCAGTGTTCCCCCTTGTGCCAGAATCAATGCCCAGAGAGTAATGAGTAACCTCCGAAAGACGGGGCCACTTTTAGCAAGTGATGGTTCAAATTGGTCAGGAAGCTGTCGTTTTAAACTGCTTGTTTTCAATGGTGGACCACTGTGCAAATGAGACTGTGCCAGCCATGAAACTGGTGTCAGTCTGCATTGCACTGTTCTCATGTGGCTGTGGTGTCAGATCCCTGCTAAACAGGTGGTGGGACACAAAGTCTCATAGTTGTATTTATAGGTCTGCCTTACTTCATTTCTCTCAAGCTGTTTCTTATTCCAGAACAGAGATGAAATGTGGCTTTTCAGGGAGAGCAGTTAGGTTTTATTTTGTGGAGTTTTGCTCTTGCCCCATTGCCATTAACACATGGCCTCCAGTCTCAGGGCATTGTGTGGTTTCCAGAATAATGACCATAAGAATATGGAGTTGCTCCTTCAATGTGAGAAATTTCTAGTGAAGGAGACTTCATGTAATTGGAACCCATCTTTTAGATTAGACTGAGGAGCCTTTCTATTAGGTCTGCTTCTCTCCTGGCTTTTTCAGAATGTGCCAACTTGACATTTTTCAGTCTGCTCATTTTTGCACCTTCTATACACTTCCGTCAGCAAAGTCATAGGATGATTTAATTCATATGCCAAAGGACTGACTTTCACAGTCCACTCCAAGTGGTGGGATGGATGTGTGTGTGTATCTGTGTGCGCTTCAGTCTACAGTACCTTTAACTGGTTTCCCTTAATTCCTGCCACCCTGCTCCGCAGAATTGTTTACTTTTAAGGAAAACTTATATTGAAAAATCCCAGAGTCATAATAATGTTAAGTCCTATTAAATTGATAGCAAAGTCATGTCTGCCTTCAGTGGATGTAAATTGAAGCCCCTTATTAAAGCAGTAGAGGTACTAATATTTTTAGTTTAATAACATTCGAAATAGATCTCTGCTATTTCTGCCTCTCAGGTGGAACATTATTACAGTCCCAAGTGGAGCTTTTGCGAATCTTTAAAGTACTTCAATTTTGTTTGTGAAGTATGTTATGGACATACTGAAAGTATTAATTGATCAATCATTAAGCTTCTCTTCCTGTCAATGCTGACAAAGGACATTCTGCCTGCTGAAAGTACTTCCCTGTTATTTCTCACCTTAGTGGTTTACCAATATGTCTTAATTTTGCTGCCTCCTTATCTCTTTCAAGTGTGATGTTAATCAAATATAAGTAATCTTGGAAAATGAAATTGCCTTTATGACAGGCTCTAAAGTAAAAGTCACTTTTAATGAAAGACTGTACTTCCCTCTGTAGGTATTGGTGTTCCTATTATGCTGGCTTATGTCTATGGAGTTGTTCCAATTTCCCTCTGCCGAAGTGGAGGCTGTGGTGTGTCAGCTGGCAATGGAAAAGGTGTCAGGATAGAATTTGATGATGAAAATGATATAAATGTTGGTGGAACAAATGCAGCTGTAGGTAAGAAAATTCAGTGTTCCATTTTCTATAAATATGGGCTTTTTGACTTGTATTTTCTATCTTAGATACTAGAGTACTTATTTGCATTTGAGGCTTCTGCTCATTGCTGAAATTGCACTTCTCAGATGATAGTTCCTCCGTGTCATTTTGTGCTGGGCTATAATACAAGCGTTAAAGCTTTTCTTGCTCACTTTAATCAAAGCCAGACTGAAGTCATCTCCATAGGTAAAAGTTTTAACATGGCATTAATGTTGCTCTTTCAGAGTCCTGGTTTGTGGAAGCTGGTTAGATTTTTTTATTTTTAATAGGGCAAACTAAAGACTGGTCTAATTCTTCAATTTTTTGATTACATGGCGCTATCCTGTGTGATAGGGTCTCTCTGTATTCCTTCATTCCATGTTTCCTGTCCTATCTGTGGTTAATTTTTTGCTATCTTAAGTATGTGATGTCAGGCATAACCATTATAGCAGCTCCAAGAAAGGTGTCTTTTTAAATTATTTCTGGTTGTTTATGGTTTTTTGGGGGGTTTTTTGACAAAGTTCTCTTTTTATGACAGTATGTTTTATAAATCCCTCTTCTCAGCATAATTTCAGAAACAGCTTCCGTGGTCACTTTCTAGAAAGAACTGAATGCTGCTTCCATGCCTGACGAGCCTTCTTTGTTTCTGCCTAGATACCACCTCGGTGGCAGAGGCGCGTCACAACCCCAGCATAGGGGAGGGGAGTGTTGGGGGGCTGACGGGCAGCCTGAGCGCCAGCGGCAGCCACATGGACAGAATAGGAGCCATCCGGGACAACCTGAGTGAGACAGCGAGCACCATGGCCCTGGCTGGGGCCAGCATAACGGGGAGCCTCTCGGGCAGCGCGATGGTGAACTGCTTCAACAGGTGAGGGACGTGCTCCCAGCCCTGCTCTGCACGTGGGCACAGGAGCTGCACCTCCTCGGTTTTCCGATTTTTGCTTTTTGATGTTGGTTCCTATTAAAAGGAACTGTCTCTGGGAGATAAACAGTTCCTCCCTGACAAACTTACTGATTTTCAAGAGATCGTGCCTGACCGCAAGCCTCAAGACTTTGATTTTGTTTAGGGTAAGTGGGGCGTGAGATCGTGTTCTCCTGCTTCCCCAGGAGAGCTGCCTGTAGGCAGGAGCCAGAGGGAGGCAGCTCATGTCTAATGGAGTTTTGTTCTCTGGTGCACCTCACCCAAAAGTCAGAACTGCTGACTTGTTCAGTCATCTGCAGGCACCAAAGCTGTGCCTTCAGAACACCTGTGTGGAGTGTGCATTCCACATGGACTTCAGGCAGGAGGGGAGGCAGATGAGCACCTGGCCTTGCCAAGGTGGCAGCTTCTTGTCGGCTGCTCAATGCCTTCTGTGAATTTGGACCTTTCTGGTAGTTGGCTCTCCTGCACCTCTAAGAGAAAGGGAATGTGTAGAAAGGATTGTTAGCATGTAGGGTTCAGGATGGAATTTGCTCCTTAAATCAGCTGCCAACACTGCTCATTTTGAGTAATTTTGCAGTCCAGGCTGTAGGGAATAAAGACAGTGGGATAGTATCGAGAGTTCCCCTATGCTGGGAGAGATGTTTCAGGCTGTGACTGCTGAGTGAGGTATGCATACCCTTTTCTTGAAAGAGCTGAGAGTGAAAAACAAAAAAACCCACTTCAATTTCACTGTCAGAACACAGATAAACAAGACATTTGGAAAAAATCTTGTAATTTGATTTCTGGCTTATCTGCTGAGCCCAATTTAAGATTGCTGAGGTTTCTATTATTCCTGTTGCAGTTGATAGGAATACAATATAAAGCAGAGTACAGTACCGAACACAGTTCTCGGCCTCTTATTTGATTAGTAGTAATTTGCAGCAGGAGAAACATGGGAACTATCATGTCATGAATTTATGTACCCTTCTGATTGTTTCTACTGTTTTTAGAGTACAGTGTACTATCTGCAAAAGAACTGTAGCTGAACCTGGAAGTTGTCCTTGTAAATCTCAGGAGGGAAAGAATCCAGAACTTTTGGTTAATGCCTTTAGGACATTAATCTCGTTTTGCTTTGAGGTGTTTTCGTTTGCTTAGTTTTAATCAAAAAGGAGTCATTTTTGACAGTGGGAACTGTCAAAAGGAGAACATGTGTCAGTAGGGTAATTAAGCACATCTGTACTGGAGTGACTCAGGAACTCTATTACGGACTCACTTACTGCCATCTACAAGGTGACACTAATTTTCAGCTAGTGTGCTTTAACTGTTGTGGTGGTATGTGCAACTCTCTCTCTTTCTCTCAAAGACTGGAAGTACAAGCAGATGTGCAGAAAGAACGATACAGTCTGAGTGGAGAATCTGGCACAGTTAGTTTGGGAACAGTTAGTGACAATGCCAGCACCAAAGCAATGGCAGGATCCATCCTGAACTCCTACATCCCTTTGGACAGGTAAGAGAAATATGGTGAAAATGGAATATTTATAAGCCTTGCTTATTAAAGGATATTCTAAGCATGCCTCAGCTGTTCTACATTCAAGATCACACTTTGAAACAGCAGATTTTGTTACAAATGGAATTACATGTGACTGCTTACATTTTGCCAGGATTATTTCCAAAGAGGAATGCCATTGCTGTAGCTCAGTAAAGCATTTGGTCTTTCAGACTTTGTGTTTTCCTTCGGGCTATTTATTTGGTTAAATACTTCTCTTTACAAGAGACATCCCTCTCACTTTCACTGTGGTATGTTGGAAAGCAGCAAGAGTTTGTTCCGCCCTCTGATGGCCACTTACACTCACGGATTCTCCCCTGTTCTAGGGAAGGCAACAGCCTGGAAGTGCAGGTGGATATCGAATCCAAGCCAGCCAAGTTCCGGCACCACAGCGGGAGCAGCAGCGTGGAGGACGGCAGCGCTGCCGGGCGCGGCTCCGCCGGCTGCTCCGGCCCGCCCGAAGGCAAAGCCGGCGCCACCAAGTGGTCCAAGGACAGCACGGCGGGGAAGAAGTGCAAAGGTAAGCTGAGAAAGAAGAGTAGCATGAAGATTAATGAGACCAGAGAGGACATGGATGCTCAGCTGTTGGAACAGCAAAGCACAAACTCCAGTGAATTTGACTCTCCCTCTCTGAGCGATAGTATTCCATCGGTAGCAGATTCGCACTCCAGCCATTTCTCCGAGTTCAGTTGCTCAGATATGGAAAGTATGAAAACTTCCTGTAGCCATGGTTCCAGCGACTATCACACTCGCTTTACCACAGTCAGTGTTCTCCCAGAGGTGGAAAATGATCGCTTGGAAAACTCTCCACAGCCAAGTGGAATCCCTGTGCCTGTTCCAATAGCTCCAAGCACTGATGTTCCACAGCTGAGTTACATTGCTGAGGAAAGCATTAATAATGGATCTTCGACAGACGTAGATTTAGGTGTTGGTGAAACACTGAAAGAAACAAACAACAACCACTCACAACATGCTGTGGAATTAAGCACTGCTATTCAGACTGAAATTTAAATCTCTAAGTGCTGCAAAAATACCTTTGCCACTGAAGAACCCTGTCTGAAAGCTGGTTGAATCATATGCGACTTCCGTAAGTTTCAGGTGACCAGCAGAAGCAAGGTTTTGATACAACTTCATTTTCTATATACTTGTCTGATAAGGCAAAATACTTCATATGGATCTTCAACCTGTGTGAAGAGACATGAAGGCTTTAACCAAGTGCATTACAGCAGTACAAATATGTCCATGTTTTGTATTTTTGCCACAACTTTGCTTGAAAGCATATACTTGGTGTATTTAGATAAAAATTGGTAAATTCATAATATGTTAAATGCTCAAATGAATAATATGTCCTGCACTGTTCACTTGGAAAATATGGGGTTTGGGATAAAGGGTGTTAGCTGAGCATTAGTGACTTAAAACCATTCTTGTGTGAACTCTTAAATTTAAGGGAAGCAAAGACCTGCAGAGACCTATACAAACATACTTCAACAGTGAATATTCAGAATGATAATTTTGTTTCATAACTGGACACACTGTATTTAGAATGCATGTAGAATGAACTGCATATCTTGAGACGGATGTAGCCTGTGTCAGAAGTGTTCCTATGTGTGTACACTTTGAGCAGGGTTATGGCTTTTACATAATTTCAAAACATAAGAAATTGGTACTTAATATATGGTGGAATGGAGACATCACCTGTGTAGAACAGTGGGGTTACCTATTTATTCATGCAACCAATCATGCAGCAGATAAGGCTACTATATAGCGTGTAAAAACTGTAAAATAACAATCCAGTGATTTATAAGCATTGTAGACAAGCAGATGCAGTCACCTTTCATTAGGGGGAAAATTGGTGCCCCATCCATTCTTGGTGCCTTTGGAAAAGACTGGGTTTGAAGTGCCTGGTCGTTTGAGGATTTTACTGTAATGTTTTCCAGAATGTCCTCTTTGGCCACCTTGGATCACAAAAGAAAATCCTAGTGAATAAAATGACTGTCATAGATATAATAATGAGGTATTGGCCTACCAAAGACTCACTCAGGCTTTAGTGGACTTGACATCTCTTTGCAAGACATGCCTGTCTTCAGTCCCGGAATCTTAAGTGCAGTGCAGTGACTGCCCAAGTGCAAAGATGGGTTCCAAATATGCTTTTTTCTTTTTCTTTTGCCTATGGAAGATGTACAGCTGAACACAAGCTGAAGTTGGCCAAAGCGCCTGCACTGTTAACATTTTTTTGCTAATTCACTAAAATGGAAAAAAAAGTTGTGAATCTCAGAATAACAGTTAACAATGTTCTGTCTTGTGTTTCATGTATTGCCATTATGGTGCTACTGGAAGTTTAGTTGGATGAAAAGAATGCCATGAGCTGCAGTCCTCTTCCATGACTTATCCTCACCAGTTTCAGTAATAGCTTATAACACTAGTGCCAGTTACGTTATTTGGTAATGCTTGTTACAGTATTTGTATATTTGCAATTCGGTTTTGCTCAATAATATGCGTGTAAACTGCATATCTGAAATAAATGTCTAAATACTGACTTCTAGTGGTCTGTTGTGTAATGTGCTGATCAGCCTTATAAAAATGAGTATGTTCCCAGGGAACCTTTTTTCCGGTTAGGTGCTGGCTGCTCTTACCTCTTGCTGCCTTTAAATATTTTCATTTGATTAGGTGTGCTTTGGAAGTTGAATGCTCTGATTCTTGGAAATATAAGATCTAAAGTCAGCTGCATTTTGTACAAGACTTCAGCCTTCTCTAAGATGAAAAGAAATCTGAGCTGCCTCTCTGACAGGCAAGACAGTAAAAGGTTTTGTGAGAGGGATGCGGTTCTGGCATGAGCTCTCTAAACAAAACTGCACCATCTTGGCACAAGTCAGATTGCTGACTAAACTCAAACTCTACTTTCTCCATCTAAAGTGATGCTCTTCTCAGTTCACATGGCCTGCACAGAAACACCACAGATTGGCCAGAGTTTCTGGGTAGCACCTGGTTTTTGCTCAGCTGAACTGCCTGTTCCTTAGGCTCATTTTCTCACCTGCATCATGAGAGGCTGGGGAAGTGAGAAACTAAAACTGACAGGGATGTATTGCAGAAGCCCAAGCTGGATTGCCTCATCCCAAACCCTTATGCAAGTTCTACTTCTGTCAGATGGAAGAGCTATTTCAGCAAGCTTAAACCTACCTCTTAATTTGTCAGGACCTCAATTTTGCTGTGCATATAATTGAAAATATGGTTTACTCTTGTAAGTAAATTTTATCAAATAGTGCCATTATTTTCAGTCACTCTGAAATCATCTGATAATTTTATACATCACTTTAAGAGGCAATGTTGAAATACAGGTGAGTGTTTTCTGGAGATAAGTTTTTAGCAGAAAAGTGTTTTGCTGATTAATTTTGTAACATTTTTTAATTCAGAGGTAATATTTCATATGTGAGGAAGTCTTAAGAGCACCAATAAATCTAATGCAGCACCGAATTTTGAGTCTATAAAAAAGTAAAATATACACTTCCATTAATACACTAATGCAGAAGATGCTTCTCTTATTTACAGATCTATTGTAAGAATTCAATAAAGCAAAGCTTTTTTTTTTTCACTGAAATACATCTCAGGAAAGATCAATTTTACATCTGGTCTCCCAACACGGTGGTTCTTTTTCAGAAGTATTTTTCATGATTCCTGGCCAATTTGACTAATTCATGTCAGATTGTGGATCTTGAGGAAATTTATTTTAATATCTGCTGTATCTGAGACTATTTGAGATAGTTAGAACATTAAATAGATAAAAGCTATCATAAAAGCTTTCCTCATTATGTTTGCATGTCTTTTGTAGCAAAGCATCTAGGCTTGTACATCCATCCTGTTATTCAATCAGTGTCACAAACTTTTGCATTTATGGGCTAATTACTTTTTACTGTTGCATAAAGATTTTTTGACTGACATCTCTTTCAGTCATTCAGATTGATTTTTAAATAGTTGCCTACTTAGTAATGCCACCACTCTCATGGATAATAATGCGTTATAAGGATAATCAAGCAGAAGGTTGAAAAATACTAGAATTATAATGAACTTACAACCCATTAATATTCTATCTCATTCAGGTGAAACTGTGGCAGTCTTGAGCAGAAATTTTGGAATGACATTGAGATTTATTTAGAATGACTTTCTGAAAAGACAAAGATCCGAAGAGCACATTGGCTGCTCCTGCCAGTCCTAAAGGTGACACACTGGTCTTCTCAGATGGAATTATCTGGTGTTGCTGTGGGAGCAAAATGGTCTCCCCGTGAGGGCTGAAGAACCCCCAGGCCTGGTCTGGGTGAGAAGCACAATCCCAGACTGGTGACAATGTCTTTGTTACCTTCAGTCTCAAAGGGTAGGAGAAACAGAGAAAAGTGGCTGTGAGATACTTGGTAGTCAAGAAACTGCTCTGGAGGAAAAGGAGTTTGATCCACAGCCTCGTGGGTGGCACTGAACTTCTGTGCTGAACACAACCCCAAGTCTTGGAAGATGGCTCTGGAGATGAATCTGCTGTCGCAGCTCGCTCGTGTGCCACGCCAGGTAACTGAGTATCTTTGAGCTGTGACTGTCTCAGCACCTGCCTGCACACAGGTACCCAGTAAGCTGCAAGGCAGCTCTCCTTGCACCAGACCCTGGTGAGCTGGCTTGACAAAAGGACTATTTTTGCTTCCATCTCAGCAATAAGGACATTAAAATTCCCAACAGCCTAAAGTGGAGTGGCTGTGTTTAGGCACCAGACCAGTGCTGATGGGGTTGTGTGGGCTCGAGCTTCCCTTTCCTCACAGGCTGCATGCTCAAGACATTTCTGAGCACAGCATTCTGTGTGATGGGCACTTTATCCACTTCTAACCCTCTTGCTTACAGGGCAAACCACTCTCCTGTCACTGACTGTATTTAGCAAGGGTGGCATTTAGCAAGCAGCAACGGAGAAGTGGCACAGGGTTGCAAGGAAATGGCACTGCCGCAGCTGGAGGCTGTCTCTCCACTGAAATGTTACATCCCCAAGGGGCGGACCCAGGCAGGCACCCAGGGAACAAGCGAGGACTCGGGGGTAGGTGGTATTTCATCCCCCTTCAGCCAGGCGGGGGGAGCCCCTGCTCAAGCTACCAGCCCTTTGTCCCTTGGGTAGCTGCAGCTCACAGGTGGTGAGCAGAGTTCCACTGACTTGGGTCATAAATCTTGATGTACAGCAGGGAAGAAACTTTGTTCCCTGCTGTTCAAAACTATGTTATTTTGTTTATTGTAATGAACAAGTCTAAGTCTTCTGCAAGGTCTGGCAGCCCCAGGAGTAGCCCTTTATTTGTGCAACTGGATTTTGTAAAGCAGAGCAGGTTCTGATGAGTGGAAATACATCCCACGTAAGGGTGTGGACTGTGGTTTGCCCGTACCTGGGCTCTCACCACTGCCTGCACCCCGCTGCGGGGAGAGTGAAAAGAGTGGTGGCCCTGCGGTACATTGGCTTTTTGGCCAGGGAAGCAACCCAGCCACGCTGACACTCAGCCCTGGTAGCACCTGTACCCTTTGGGTGACAGCAGCTGTTCAGCCTGGAGCTGGCTGGCTTCTCAAAAAAAGTCAAAAATACTGTGAAAGGGCCAAAATAACAACAGTGTGACCCTCTGTTCCTGTGCTGTTCCCCAGCCACTGACTGCATTTTTAGTGGCTCCAGAAAGAATCTTGCTCTCTTGTGTGAAAACCACGGATGTGCTCCATGAGCAGCTGGGTCTCTGCAGGCCTGGTTAGCTCGGCTGGACAGAATCACAGAATCACCAGGTTGGAAGAGACAGATAGAGTCCAACCCATGCCCCAACACCTCAACTAAACTAAACCATAGCACTGAGCGCCACATCCAATCTCTTTTTAAACACATCCAGGGATGGTGATTCCACCACCTCCCCAGGTAGACCATTCCAATATTTTATCACTCTTTCTGTAAAAAAACTTTTTCCTAATATCCAACCTATATTTTCCTTGGCGCAGCTTAAGACTGTGTCTTCCTGTTCTGTCAGCTGTTGCCTGGAAAACGAGACCAACCCCCACCTGACTACAACCACCTTTCAGGAAGTAGAGGACACATCCTGTGTGTGACTGGCTGTATTATTGCCACCATAGGGTCACATTCACTCCCCTGCTCCCATCACCTGTAGAACCAGTGCTCTCCTCCTGCTTTTGTCCCGCTGGTGGGTTGGGTTGGTTTGTTTTTACGGAGGTGGATGTTAACACTGCGGGGGTGAGTGACTAGCCAAGCATGTAACACCATCCTGGGATTTGGGCCTCCCTGCCACAAAGCCAGGTAAGACATTTGGGATGCTCTTGGCTGCCTTTGCCCACTCTGTCATTTCTGGGCACTGTGTCCACACTGAGCCCGTGCACTGCAGTGCTGAGGTGGCAGCTACGGTCTTACTTTTGCCTGGCAGAGCAGCCAAAGCTGCAGCAGAGATGATTATGGAGGGCAGAGGGAAACAAAAAAGCAGCATAAATAAAGGCCGAGCACAGAGCAGAAACAAGATTTAAAATACGGGAGTGTTCAAAAGTAGGAGGGCAAATACAGACCAGGAGTGTCAGGAATAGGAACTGCCCAGGGGGAGATAAGCTCCTGGCCCAGCAGCGAGGAAAGCAGGAATTCAGCAGCTCTGTGGCTTCTCCTGCTGACCATTACACAGACGGAACACAAAACGTGTTTTGCAGCCAGTCCCACGGTGAGCAAGGAGCTACTTGTGGTCAGCAGCTGCTCCAGTGCCACACCTGGGATGATGCCTTAGGGTTTTAACTTTCGTATTTTTCAAATCCTGTACTGCCTAGTGTGTAACTCTGAAGTTTCTTGTAGCCTGTTAATTTCTGCTCTCTCATGCTAGGTGGATGTAACAAAGCCTCTCAGGCCTGCTCTCCAAGGACACTCAGACCATCCTAGGCCCAAAACATGTAAACCAGTGCCTCTAAAGGGGGGGGAAGCTTGGGGAAATTACATCATTAACTGAAGCTTTAATTGGCGAATTAACCCTGATATGCAAATGAACCAAACTTACAAAAGTGTGAAGAACACACAACCTGTCGTCCGTCTTGGGGTCCCTCATGGCAGTAGCCTCTGGACTCTCCAGGGTGTACCTTTGAAGGCCTTCCAAATAATGACCTACCTTTATTTCCTTATTCTTGTCTAGTCTTTGTTTTTAGGTGGCCTCTCAAGGCATCAGGGATGCTGTGGCTGCCGCTGCAGAGGCCACTCAGCCTCACCTGGCCAAGGACATTGACAGGTGACCACACGTTTGCTGTTCAGCTGCAACTGCTGGGGTCTGCAGACATTTCTCCCACTGGCCCTGAGGCAGTTTCCCAGACTAAGGCAAGAGGAACAGATTTAAGCAGTGCTTACCTGTCAAACAAATGGTGAAATCCACACATCGATATTCCATTCTGCACCCCATGCCCCCAAAATGCTTCCCAGTGGTCTAATGCTGCCCCTTCAGTTTTGAAGCCTGGTGCCCTTGGCTTGAGCTGTTCAGGCCAAACCAGCAGTACAGTCCCTTACAGGTGTTTGATTTGATTTTTTTCTAAGTTCCATGTCTTTAGAAATTGTTCTGCCTGTCTGTCAGGCCCTCCCAAATGCTGTCTAAAAAAGTAGCCAATCTCAATGAAACCTGAATGAGGCAGGACGAAAATGACAGAAGGCAAATGCCGGTGTTTTATATCTTCAACCAGCCAAAGTTCAGGGTCTGCCTTAATCTGAGGCGATCACGCACACAGAAAGTGAAAACCCGTTAATTGCTTAATATCAGTTATACTGATGATGCTTTCAGAATTAAAAGACTCATTCTTGGCACTCCAAGATGAAAGTCATAATACACGTCAGATTTATCAGCCCAAAGAGTACTGAACGAGGAAAGAATCCATAACTGCACTTTTCAAGAAAAAAACTTTATTAATTAATGTATACCTGAGAAAAATTTTCACTAGAACAACATAATGATGTCTCTGCAGTGCTAAGTGAGTCTGATATACATTATCACCTGTGCAAAGAAGGCATTGGGGTATTTGAAAAATTTAAAAGCTTCACCTTTGAAGGAACTTTGTCAGAATCAAATATAAAACGTAAGTAATGCCTGAAATTAAAAAAAAAAAACCCATACTGGTCCAAAAAAATTGTTTTAGTTTTATAAATATATCTGTAAACAGAAATAGCTGGTATTTTAAATAATCTGATTACAAACCTCAGAGCTAAATACTTCTGTTGTGAAGTGCAGCCACTTGTTCTTCTGTCACTGCCCAAAAGAAGTCAGAAAACCAGCCATCCTCTGGCACACACAGGAAGAAAAGTAATCCTCTGTGCACTAAAAATTACTCACTTGTTAAAAACATACCCATCCATTTAATAACTGTTTCCATGATAAGCTATTATGTTATTAATTCACCTTTGTTGTTGAGATGTATTGAGCCAAAACATTTAAATCTGTTTTGTACAGACCAGGAATAGTGAACAAACAGATGGCCTACGGTAGTTTTCTGAATGATGTTAATACTTTTTGTAAACTCATTTTAGCAAAGTTACTGCTAACTGACCCGTTTATCTTGAAGAACACAAAACTCACAAAATTATTTAACAAGTAATGACTGAAAGTGTATTTACCTATTGTACCATCAAGGTACTTCAGATTGCACACATAATGTAAAATGTATTTTTCTGTGTATAATTAACAGTCTAAATAAAATCAGTATGCCAAATGAAATGAACTCTCTTACTGAACACAGATGGGCATTAAATTCTAGAGATGTATGCAACTACAAGAAGAAAAGAGCAGCAAGTTTTAAATGTGCATATGCTGTCAAAACAAAACAGAATTCCACCAGTCCAGGTAAAGACCCACTTGAATCCAGTCAAGTCTGCAGAGTTCATTCATTCATCTTCTACACATGCACTATATGCATGCAGCCAATAAACTTTAACTTCTTAAAGTTCAAAAACCTTTTTAAGGCTTTCAAGATCTTCCAGTGAGTAATGATCACTCTGGCTGTCTGAAAGTAAGTCGAACAGTTGCTGCACCTCTTCTTTTTCACTTTTGCTAAGAAGGGCCAGCACCACCTGAAAAAAAAACCCAACAAATTATTTTATAATCAGCATAGGTTGACTGAAAATCATAGTCTCTGACAGATACAAAAGTTTGTGCATTGTTTCCTTTTAAGATATGAAAATTTCCTTTAGATTTCTGTGCAATTTCAGTACACATTCAGTCCAAGTTCTTACCTTAAATCTTTCTGCTTTGCTTAAGTAGAAAAGGTGCTGATATGCAAGGCCAGGATCTTTTCCAGCCACATAATGTTCCAATGACTGGATAAAAATCAAAAGGATTTCTCCTTCAAGTTTGTTACTTAGCAGCACTGGCAATTTTTTTGGATCAGTAATTGTTAAAAGATCTGCACAAGCAGCTTTATCCTTATTGGCATTCACTGCATTTATAATCTGACCAAAGTCATAAGCATTGGATGGTTCTGAAACACAGAGTTTCTCAGAGGATTTTCGTGGCACAAGCTTTGGGACAGCTTCCTCAGCAGGAGCATGACGTGTCTCAGCATCTTCTGATGTAGCAAACTGTCTCTCTTCCGGTTCATCAGGTTCAGTCACCTTCACAGAGAAAGTGGCAACAGATCACTTAATGTGGACATAGAGATAACATGAAACTTCATAAAATGCATATATCCATCATATCACTGGATTAAAGCTGGCATCTTGCTCTTCAAAAAAGAAAGGCACCCCTGTTCTTTCATGTCCTACTGCCCCCCAGAAAAGCACCTCTATAATTCCCCTTTAAAGGCTCATAGTCAAAAGTGTGTATTTTACACTGCCTTTCACTGCTTGGCACTGCACCAGGAATCACACCAGGTGAGCACTGGAGAAAGGAGGGCTGGAGGAGAAAGGGGGACTCTACACATTCATTAAATGTGAAGTTCCATGTTGGAATGAAGGCTTCTCTGGACTTAGGCCCAGATGAAAGCCAAAGCACAGGAGTTGAATTAAAACCTTTGGACAAGCTGAGATACATGAAGTCATACCAAAGTAAAATAGAAATGTAGATTTTTAGCTTTCAGTAGAAATACATGCTAAGTGCCTTAAACATTAAAAAGCTGCAGCAGAGACCTTAAACACAGTTCTTTCTGCAGCAGTGTTGCCTTTTCACAGAATTCTTTATTTTAGACAAAATATAGATAGAACGATATTGTTCACATTTTTTAGATATAATGTTCACATAAACAATAAGAGCTGATAAAAATTGTATACGCAAATCTGTGTAATACCTATGTAATGCTTACGGCTGTTAGAATTAGACCAGGATAGGTTAAGAAAAGAAAAACTAGAATCGTGTATTGATTTCATTGGTTAATTAACAAATATAATCCACACTTCTGTGAGAAAAAATACAAGAATAATAAGGAATCATGGGAAATTAAAAGAAGATGTTGTATGCTGCCTGCTGTTTTGCTGCTGCTGCTGTTGCTGCTTGGCTTTATCATGTAACCCCCTTCGAACTCTGCCTTCAAGAAACTATGAGACTATGAAATAAAGAACTTTGCAGAACAGCAGCCTCCTCTGCTCTCTTCTACCCTGGTCCGAAAAGGAAGGGTATTCCGTCAAAAAATCAACAGTTCCAGAAGATAAGAACTGGAGTCAACGTAGCAGACCAACATGTTTCATTTCTCTGCTGTGCCTCCAGGACAGTACAGGCACATGGCAGCTGGATCAGGTTGTCGTTTGGAGTCTTGTTGTGGAAGGAGAAAGCTCAGCATGGATAAACTGCCTCACTAACCACTTAACTTCTCCTGAGATGGCAGCCCCTATCAAGTTTCATGAATCAGTCATGAGAAAATTAACTACGGGGCCAACTACATTTGCTAAAATCTATTTCAAGCCATCAAGAGTTGTGAAATTAGTATAACCTGACTAAAACTTACTGAACAGGGTCTCGCAGTGCCAAGTATATTGAAAAGTCTGAAGATATTGTATTGCATAAACAGGGGATTAGTAATTTTTGCAAAATACTGCATTTGGTTTACAGACATTTTGTTCTGTTTTTCAACAATCCTTAGAATCGAGGGAGAAAATTTGACTGTCTTTTATATAATTATAGCTCGATTAACATGAAATAATGATGATAAATTATTTTTCAAATTTTATTTTTCTTTGCAGTCTGTTTTCATGGAACTACCTTGGACTACAGTAGGTAAAAGAAGGGAGCCTCTCCACAGGGGCAGTTGTAACTATGACAGCAAACATAAATGCTTCCTGCATCATTCCTAGAAAAATTACCAGTGTCAGCAATGTAGTTATCTGGTCTCTGAACAATGTGGTCACTTCCCAAACCTCCTCTAAACACTTTCCAGGTCCCTTTGCTTGTCACAACTCAGAGCTTAACTAACACTATACCAGCTTATGCCGGTTACATAAAATCCATGAGCTCGTGACAATCTGAAGTACTTCAAGAACGTATTTTTTTCCTATATGAGTAACTGCAGCCTCCATTATACCACATTCCAAAATTACATTATCAAATTACAGTATCACTGTACAGACTGTAACTATGTATTTTAACCATACATTTTTAAATGAAAAGGGGAAAAAGAATTCTTAAACGACCAGCCAAGCTACAATCCAAAAAATCAGATGACTGAGAAAATCCTTTCATCACCTAATTCTGTCCAGAACTGTGCAAAGCTAACGTCTTGATCCTGTACAAAACATTACATCCTGTGTTTCTTTTGTAAGATCCTGCATATGTTTTACTCTTGCTCTTTAGGGCAGGATTTCATTTTTCAGACCCATAACTTTAGGACCTGCATAGGAGCAGCCAGCACATCTGCTGACCACAGCCCTCTGCCAGCACAGCCCCAGAGGCTGCCCAAGAAGCACGGACTTCAAAAGCAAAACTTCTATTTCACAGCTGCATTCTGTAAAACATGTATTTCAAAGTTTAAGCAGCTTTTGTTTACAAGGAGCATATCCTCAAGTTTAGTGCCATCTAAAATGGACTATTTCCCTTTCTGCTGTAGTTCTGAATACACTTGTGAGCAGTCCAAGCTTTATCACATGTAAAAATCCTCCAATATGCCCTCAAAATAACACGATCCCCCCAAAGATAGACATTCAAGATGGGCAAACAAAAGCTTTAATATTATCTCTTCAAATGTGTGGCTTCTGTTGTGTTTGCTTTTAAAAAATGAACAGGTATACCACCTCTTGTATGGTTATTTTCTTCCCTTGCTTTTGTCGACTGCCAGCTCCAGCACTGCTGTCAAGGTCAAGCAGTCGGGTTACCTCCTCTAATTCCTTTTGTGCTTCAACAACATTTGGATCTATTAGAAGTACCTTGTTGAAATCATCAACACTGGCTTCATAATTCTGTAAACAGAAGAAAATATTTTTCTCATAAGCACATCACTAGAAAAATAAATCTGAACTACCATACTGTCGTAAACAAGTAAGAAAGGTAAAAATACTGGGATCTGGACACTAAGTAGACAAAAATAATCTAAATATTGATACCGTAATGTCATTAAAAGGGAAAAAGGAAATGAGAATGAGTTTGAGTTAATACTCTGTAACTAAATACTTCCAATTAAATATGTAATATGAAATAATTTATTCTCAGAAACCTATTCCCTGTATCAGAGAGCAAATTATTGAAGTTTGCTGCTTTTAAGCATAATTGCTTATAGTGTAACACTGCTTCACAATGAATATAATGTGAGTCCAGCAAGTCTGCACACTTGCTTTGCCAGTAAGAGAGCTAAACTGAGCTTTGATTAAAGATATATTTTCCTGGGCTCCAATCCAATGGACCATCTCTTACAGTGAAATTTGGCTAATACTTGAGGAGACTGGGATTATGTTATGAACTCTAGGCTAAATAAGATTAGGACAAACACACTGACAGAGAGGCATTAGGACACAGTTCCTCAATAATCACTCCTGTAATTTGTTTAATGCTTTTATTTTGAAATTTTTCTGTATAAATTACTATTTTTTTAGATTAAATTTTCTGGAGAGATGAGGTTAATAGCATCAGTTGAGGAAGACTGGAATTATCACATAGAAAAATCAAGACATCTCAAGGGCTGGAGTATCAAAAATAAAGATGAAATGCAGCAGTAAACAGTAAAAGACCATGCAGACAGTAAAAGACCAACATAATTTCTTGTGTGAGTGGTCTAGTATTTCTTCTGCTCCCCAGCAGTATCGTAAGGTTACTATTAAACCATTTGTATATCATGGAAAAAAATAAATCCTTATGTACCACCTGAGGTACTTCCTCAGCACCTCAACTGTAACAGAGGAGCCAGTGTCCCAGTCACTCAGACTCTTTCCCACAGAGAATATTATGTTCCACGCTGGTGGCCAGTATTCAAGGTGCAGAGAGGCTGCAGGATGTCAGTAGGTGAACTGAAGCCTGCCAGGTCATGAAGGAAGAGTGAAAGAATGAGAATTATGTATCCCTAACAAAGGAATGCACAAAGGGGCCAGGGTGCTTTCATCAGAAAGCCACTACTAATTAAGTTAAATAATTTGAATTACAGCTGTGAGGATTCACAACTATAGAGAAATGAGATTCTGGAACAGACTTCTGAAAACAATAACAAGGGTCAGCAACCAACTCTACTGAATTTAAAACTGCAGCCTCCCAGACTGCCCAACAAAAATCACAGAAGACAACTGTACCCAAAGCCACAGAGTGGACTACCACCTGTAGGAGATGCTGTCTGGGGTCCTGTGTCCTATGTCACAGGCCTAATGCATCTCACTAACATTTTTTTTGTGATCTTCCCTTAACTACATCTCGGTAAATCTGTAAAAAAAACACCTCATTTTTCTACATTAAATTCCACTGCAGCTTTTGAGGTTAAATGTCTGGCTATTTGTATACAAAACACTTCCCACATTAGCTAGGTCTTTGCCAAACTACATGCCTTTAGCTCATACAATTTTTCATTACAGAGTCATTTAAATGTCAACTTCAGATCACTTTTGTTATTCTCTCTGGTTTTACCTATCACATGCATCCCTGAAATTAGCAATAATGAAGGCATTAAATAAAACCACAACAAAACATTCTGAGAGTCCCCAGCTCAAACTGTTCTGAAGGAGTTCATGAACACTGTGTTTCAGGTTGTCTTCAATAATACAAAAATAGCACTTTTTTCCTAGGATATGCAAAAAAGCAGAAGTTATTTCTCCAATTCTCAACCTTCTTCATGAGCGTGAATGGGTAACACCCTTTTTTTCTGTCTGGTAGAATCACTATGTACTCATATTTATCCTGACTTTTTATCAAGTTCAACAACATAAGGTTAGAGATGATTAATACCAGGTATCTTAGCATGGCTACAGAAAAAACATTACACAAAATTAGGACTTTTCACACTTTCAAAATTTCATAGCTACTGCAACAGAGGAACAAATTTATCACATTCCTAGGACTTGCATTTGGAACTACAACATGAGGTGAGAATAGGCTGGTATGCTGCTAAGCAGAAACAGGTTCTCAGGTGATTTGTAAGCAGAGAAACCAGCAGGTAGTTTTTTGTTAAGGCATCAAACATAATGAAGATCTGAGGTAAGTGTCCATTTGAAGGACAAAGACGAAACTTGGTGGACCTCCAGTCCACTTCCTGCAACATGGAAGAAAGCACTTCAGATGCTTGTTTAAAGACACTTGTAAATTTAATACAAAGCAGGTGACAAGAGCTGCCATCATGAGCCTACAGAAGCAAGAAGCTGATAATTCAACACCAAGTAAGAGGTGATGGGTAGAGCAAGGATTGCTACAGAAGAATTATGGAGTGTAAAGGCTACTTTAACATCACTGAAGATGGGGAACTGCCAGAGGGAGGGACAAACAGAACGCCATGGTTCAAATGATGGAACGTGAGATTTGAAGTCACATTCAGGATGGGTATGAATAATGTGTCTGCATTTATGATGATCAGGTAAAAGGATACTCTAAAAACTGTACGTAAGATGAGCGCTGTAGAGACACCACCACCGTGCAGGTGGAAAAGGCTGAGTACTGACACTGCCACAGAGTGACAAAGTACAGTACTGACAAAGAGTTGTAATGCATTTGGGGGAGAGAGAAAACAATGATAATTAAAACCCTGGTTTAGTATGTTAGCGCTTAAACATGAGCAAATGCCAAGACAGCTTGAGATTTTAGTTTGGACAGATGAAGACAGACTTGGAGAGAATCCATTTGTCATCAGCTAAGTTATAGTAAACTTCATCCTTGACAGATAAAGCAGACCAGGATACCCAGAAGGAGAATACTAAAACATTAGAACAGATTTGAAACTTGCTTAAATAATCTCCAGTCAAACCTTATTTATTACAATATTCTTGTATTTTCTCAAATTATTACATCAACATGCAGGTTTTTATGTAGCAAAAGTATTTATATAGTGTTTTATGTATGCCTAATGCTCTACAAAGTAAAAAATCATCACACCAAGTACTTTGTATTCACCCATTGACAGCAACTACCTCATTGCCTTTGAAGACGATAAGCAAGTTTACAAGTGCTTAAGAATACCTGCCATGTTCTTTTTCCTCACCTGTAATCCTTTGTACGCTAGTGCTCTTCTATAAAAAGCTTTAACATTAGAATCTTCTATCTGAAGAACATGATCACAATCCTGCTTAGCCTCTTCGTATTTATACAGTTTCAAGTAACAGAGAGCTCTAACACAGAAAAACAGAATATACAGCAATATAAGTAAATTCTACAGTGCTGTAGTGCCAACATTATCTGACTCGCAAATGTTAATTACAATACTTCACACAATTCAGTCTCAATGGATTTTTTTTAAAGTACATAAAACCATTAACTATCAAGAACATCACTGAACAAGGTCAATTGCTGCAATAAAAGTCAAAATTCAAGTATCACTAATGCTTAAAGTTAAGCAGATATGCAAGTATTTTAAAAGCAGAGCCTACGTTAGTATAATATGATAGTATAGTGGTTAATGTAATATGGATTTTATACAGCCATACTGGGTAAAAAAGTGCTCTGGATTAAATAAACAACACTGCTCTCTGTACCTAATTATTACTTGTAACTCTCCTCTTCAAGTACTGGTCTAATCAAATCCTTCTTAGTTTGTAAAAGCTGATAAGATTATAGCATAAAGAATTATACTGCTGAATTAGGTCAACCTTTAAAATGATGCTGATGTATGACTGTGTTCTTACTTTTATTTTCTCAGAATGTACATTTTCTCTGAATTATTACTCTCTGTATCTGAGATACTGCTACTGCATGTTAAGTTTTCAAATCAAATCATACCAGTATTCTCAAAAAATGCTGCAAAATGCTATGCTAATTATAACATCTACTATTGCCTACTCTATTTATATAGACGATTTTAAGATATATATCAGTGACATTAATACTTGCTCCCCTTGAAAAATGCTGATTTACAAGAAATCCATTTTGTTATTATAAACACTTACCAAGTAAGAAAAAAATCCCTTTTTCACAATGATGAGTGAAGCTATGCAAAATCTCTATTTGCAGTGAGAAAATGTAACTACTATTATCCCACAAACCAGCGTTAGATTTTGGATCTTTACCTGTTAGTGTAGACAGTACATTCCTCAGTATTTAACTTCATGCACTCACTGTATTTATTTGCAGCTTCTTCATATTCCCCCATTTTCACAAAATCATTCCCTTCATTTTTCAACCTCTTGAACTTCTCCATAGCTTCCTCACCTATATCGCAAAAGGATCACAGTGTTACGTAAGGTCAGCTCATTAAGGGTAGCTGAATAATCTGTGCAGACTAAGGATTAACACCTGGCAATGGAGTCTGTCAGTCTGCACACGGCCATTCCTGTCCCCAGTCTCCCCTGCTGCTCTAACAAAGGCATAAACCAGCAGATACATTTGGCTCAACAAATACTTCCCCACCCACCAGCGTAAATACTCTGCTGAAAATAACGGGAATGCACCAGACAGGTTTACGTTTCCACAGTTTCTGTGTGGTAGAGAGGACCTACCCATCTCCACTGAGATCCTGCTTTTACAATGGTGGAGATTTAATCAGCAGGATTAAAGGCCTTCCAGATCTCCACCATCACACCAAGGTAGCCATAGTTTGATCTAATATTGTCTTTGCAATCAACTACCACAATTACAATGCTAAACTGACAATGACAAACAAATCATCACATCAGTTGGAGTTAGGGATACATCAGGATTATCCTGTTAACAACTACTTATAAAAGATGCAGTGAGGAACCCGGAAACACCTAACTACATTTTTTTTTTTTTAAATTAATACCGTGTTACTCCATAATTGACTTTCCTTCTTAATTCCACATCATTTGCTGCAGATGCTTTTGGGTTAGGCTACAGTTTTTAGCTGTGTTTGCAGTGAAAAACTGATCTTGACTGCAGCTTCATGCCTCTGTTGTGAGCAAACAAAAATCAGCAACATAGCTCTAAGCAAATCATAATGAAATAATCTACTTTTTGCACTCCATTGAAGAATATGAGCCCCTTGCCAAGCTTCAGGTTTTCAACGCTGTATATAACCAACAATTTTAACCAATAGTTAAACTCATTGAGTTCTTTTATAGAAACATGGCAGTTTCCTATGCCAGAAAACTTGGGGAAAAAATAATCTACAAGAAACACACAACTAAATTATAACTCAAGTTGTAAGACACAAAGAAAAACACATAAATGTTGCAAGAAAGTGTCAGCCAACAGTAAGGTTTAACTACTGACTGAACATTATTGCTGGCAGCCTTTCAGTACCAGCTATCACTGTCAGGTCTCACTGATGCAGCAGAGGCCTGAGAAGGCAACCAGAACCTTAGAGTCAGCCTTCAGTGAAGAAAACAGTTACACAGTAATTGTCTAATATTTCTAAAAACAAAGCCTAAACAAAGCCTGCTCTATTTGAAATAGACTGAGACATGTTTTGCATCAAAATGCTGCCAAGCATTTGGAGGACATTCAGTATTGCAGTAATGCATTTTAGACAGATAACCCCACCACTGTTACATTATTTGGCCAACAGTCCAGTTACAAACTGCAGTCATCCCTGTATTAACCGAGGGGAGATTATCTTCAATACTACTTCATACTAAAATAAGCTCAAAGGGAAACCAATTAATACTTGAATAAGGAATCATAGGGTTAAAGCCTTTGCAAAAAGAGTGTTTAATGTCAGTAGCAACTGAATCAGAGAGCTTCCTTCACCTTATTTACTGAAGGAGAAAAATGGAAACAGCAATGAAGGAAAAAGAAAGTCAGGAAGGAAGTTAGTTTCCTAGAGTTCAGCACTCAGTGATTACGTATAGACAAGCCCAGAACATCTCTGAAACACATCTCCTGAAAGTCTTCTGCCAAAGTCGGATGTTTGTTTGGGTGGTGGTTTTTCTGTGGGAAAACTGTTTTATAACTGTATTATGATGTCAGGGAAACCACCGATGCTCGTCCTGAGGGGCATCAGGCACAGCATCGCCAGCCAGGCAACAGAGGGGATTGTCCTGCTCTGCTCTGCACTGGTGTGGCCTCACATCAAGTGCTGGGGGCAGTTTTGGGCACCACAATGTAAGAAAGACATGAAGCCATTAGAGAGCATCCAAAGGAGGGCCACAAGCATGGTGAAGGGTCTGGAGGGGAAGTTGTATGAGGAGTGGCTAAGGTCACTTCGTCTGTTCAGCCTGGAGGAAGCTGAGGGGAGACCTCACTAAGGTCTTCAACATCTTCACGAGGGGAAGCAGAGGGGCAGGAACTGATCCATTCACTCTTGTGACCAGTGACAGGACTCAAGGAAGCAGAGTGAGGGGAGGTTTAGGTTGGGTATCACAAAAAGGTTCCTCACCCAGAGGGTGGCTGGGCACTGGAACAGTCCCCAGGGAAGTGGTCACAGCACCAGGGCTGACAGAGTTCAAGAAGGGTTTGGACATGGACAAAGCTCTCAGGCACACAGTGTAATTCTGGGGGTATCCCATGCAGGGCCAGGAGTTGGGGTTTGGTGATCCTGCTAATATTGCCGATGACTATTTCTGCTGATTTTATATAACTTCAGAAATTACATGCTGCAGACTACATCACTTGGTTTAAAAAAATTACTGTAACTGTGCTCCAGAAAGCACATTAAACTCAATCAAGTAAATTACAGTCATCTACCTTTTTCACAAAGGTCTCTAAAAAGTATTTTCTAAAGCAGTTTCTTTGACATTGTTAAAATGTATTCCATTTTCTAATTAGGTTTTTTTCCCTGAATGTATATTTGCATTAGCTATACATAC
The DNA here is from genome assembly GCA_013397865.1 of Struthidea cinerea. Taxonomy (NCBI): domain Eukaryota; kingdom Metazoa; phylum Chordata; class Aves; order Passeriformes; family Corcoracidae; genus Struthidea; species Struthidea cinerea. The sequence continues at coordinate 645,577 of VZTI01003364.1, read as the reverse complement.
GATTCATCTGCAATTGTTCTTCTCTGTTGATGTCTATAGTACTTGGCTTATTTTCTGAAGTGAGGCTTCCTCCATCCCACCTGTGTAGCTGAACAGCAACTGGAACAACTGGAATTGGTGGCAGCTTCTCCCTCCAACTGGGACCATCCTGATCTATTAAAGTCTTTGTTATTCTGAAATAGAATAGCCCCACCAACATGACATTTCATACATTTAACAAACACTTTAATAACTTACAACCAAATTAAATAATGCAACATTCTAATTTTAAAAAACCCAAACCTGAACAATTATCCTTAAGACTAATTAAAAAAAATTGTCACAGCAGCCAATGCTATTGCATCCATTTAAAATTTAGACTTTTTCCACTTATTTTAGAGTATGATGCTGCTCTTTAGAAGACAAGCTGACTTCAGCATGATCTGTAAATATTTAAGCCAGTGACTGATTCTGCAACTAAGCTCTAAATGCTGCCTACCACATCCAGTAAAGAATACAAAAAAAAAAAATCCATGCATTTATTTTGTTTAGTCTTCTCAGCCGTTCATAGCTGTTACTTGTAGTATAGATTACGATATTCTCAGGCAAAACGTGATACTTAAATTTGCAAATGTCAAATGAAACCTCTTCCACAACAACTGTCTAAAAAAAGCAATGCAGGTCACAAAGTAGTCTGCATTAAGTTGCATTTTATAGTTATACAGTCAGAAATGTATCAATCAATACCCATTTAAAAATATTTTAATTATCTATAAAGACTGTTTAGTCTTTCTTAAACCAACACACATAAATATGTCAACTATTTCCATATATGAGTGGTTCAATCCAAAATCCATTTAAGTGGGAGTTTCCCATTACCTTTTTCTCTTTTGGAGAAAGACATAAGTAGACATAGAAAGTGAAGCCATTTAAGATTTCATGATACCCTTTGAAATTTTGTAGTGTTTAAAAAAAAACCAAAACACCAACTATGAGAGTAAGAGATAAACATCTCCTAATCTCAAAATGGGCTTAAGAATCAAGTTCAACTGGTAATAAGTCTAATTCATACTTTAACAAAGGAATATTCTGAATTGAGTAGCAAAGCAAGTCACATTGATAGTACAGCAAATAAAACTGAAATGTTTATATCAGGTGCACTTCCATCTAACACAGGTGTGAAAAACATACCACATGAATACACATCCAAAAAAAAAAAAATTAAGAACCTTGAAAGTGACATGAAGAACAACACAGAATGAACATAAATTACCCAATGGAGTTTTCTTACTTACTTTTGTGCTTTTAAAGTATTTTAATAACAGCTATTAAAAAAAAAAAAGCATCAGTATAATACTTTGGCAACAGAGTCAGAGCACTCAAGATCATATTCTTTTCCCATTATGGTCTGATCAAAAAACTGATACAAGAAACTGCACCAGTTCTAATCTCCTTTATGTAAAATAGAAACTACCAAAATATTTTAAAGAATGATAGAGACAAAAAGTCTGTTTTTAGAGCTATATAATGAGTGAGTTTATGTCTTACACAATGCTGCACAAAAAACCATGTGGTTTTGACTTGAAAGTAAATTTTTTCATTCACAGAATATCACATTCCATAGTATAATGTAGTTGCTTTTTTTTGTTCTCTACGTGATCAAAAAGACTATTTTAATGTGTGTTAACCGCATATGCCCTTGCAGGGGCTCTCCGCTGCCTGTACCATTCCTAAGTATTTTGTAGGACATACCAACAATGTGGCTTGTCCAAGTACTGCTTTGCTCTCATTCTACTGAAACTTTAGGATTTTAATGATAGCCTGAACTCAACTGCTAAGAAAAAATGTGGCACAACATCAGAAACTGAACAACCCAAAGATTTACTCAGGTTGTTTTATTAGGCAACAAAACAGTACACTTCATATTAATACGTCAATTAATTACATTTAGATATTTCCCACAGAAAGTAATGGAGCAATTCTACAGGAAACCAGAGTCATATTGACTTCCTATTTTATTTATTTTTTCATATATCATAATGGGCTTAAAAAGTTGGAGGAAGAAACTCTAATTCATCAAAATCCACTGAAAGAATCCTGCAGTATCCGATGATCAACTGACTTCTTGTAATATCATAATGTAAGCAGAGTCTTTTGCAAAAATGCATACCTGTGTGCCATGATTAGTTTAAAAAGCATAGGTGTGTCTCACGAAAAAGCTAGGACAAATACACTCATTTCCCACCACCAACACCCCAACTCGACCCAATAATCCTGCAGTTCTGGAGTTGATCACAAATTTCTTTCTGCAGCACAGTACTCATACAGGACCTTGTAAAAACAGCTCCCAAGCCATTTCATGCAATTTGCTCACTGATACTAAAGGAATTGAGACAACTGGAATGAAACTTTAATTTAGTAAAAGGAAATGCATAAATATATTCCCACATATTAGAGCTTCTGTATTTCCAACAGAGAAAAGTAAATAATGAAACCCTCAAGAGGAAATTAAAATACACAAAGTAGGAAATCAGTGGATGTTCACAAAGCTAGGAAAATGCCACTAACTAAAAGCATGCTTGAAATGCAATTTCCAGGTATTTGGCACACACCATTAAAAAAGACAGTTCTTCCAGTTTATCTAAAAAAATCACCTTAGGAACCAATAAAAGACACAGTTTAACATTATCTAATCAACATGATAAACAGTCAAATAACTGTATATACTTGTTTGGATTATGTACCTAAACTCTTAATTATTTCCTTTTGATTGCATAATGATCAGGTAAAGGCTTGATACTAAAAATGTTTGTCTTTTACGTGAGTATTAAAAATATGCAATTGATTCTAAGGTTTTTGGAAAGTCTGCTTAGCTATGTAAACACAAAGAGACAAGCTTCAACATGGTTTATCAAACCCACCCTCAGACACAAGCAGGATGATGAGTTTTTCCTGTCAGCATCCTACAGCATCACTATCCAACTTCCCACAGAAAATTAAAAACAAAAAAAATCCTCCAATAAAAGAAGGTTGTTAAGACTTGATCTTCCTAATATTAAAAAAAAAAATACATTTGGGGCTGTCCCTTTAAGTTAAGAAGCAGTAATGTTTTCTTAAAATTTGTTTTTGGAAAGGTCTCTTACTTTGGAAATGAAAATGAATGCTTTAGTAAACAATTTCAGTTGAATTTACAAATGATAAAGTATTTAAAAAAAAATATAGTTAAAGTTTAGTTGTGCAGGAGGCCTACGGTTTAGAAACTAATAATTTGCAAGCAAAAATGAATTACCAGCAGAAGAGAAGAAGGAAGAAGCAGCTGAAATAAGGTGATGGGTTGCCAGGGAGGAAAGAGTAATGAGCAGTGAAGCTAAAAACATAAGGAAGGCCTAGAGAGGAGAAAAGGAAGAGTGTTAAGGGGAAAAGGGAAATAAGCTTATTAGTAAGCAAGTTCCAAGTCAAGGAGAAATATGAAAAGAATTATCTGCAGATAAAATAAGCCAATGAGATTTTTCAAAAGTGTAATAATTTTACACTTAAATAATTTTTTAAAAAGGCAACAGGAAAAGCAGTTATTCTACCAATCCAAGTGCTCTATTATCACTACAGACACAGAAGATCACTAGTAATTTGTTGCATTATCAAAAAAATAGGACTTCTAAGAGATGATAAAGTGTCACAATTTCCTCCGGTCAAATAAACAGAATTTAAAGAAAGATATTATGGACTTTTTAATGAATAATGCAAGTGCTCATGACCTTGCCTGAGGAAGAAAAAAACCGTACTAGATTTCATTGTACAACTCACACACGTGGGTTTCTGCTCAGTGATTAATGGCTGTTCTGTTTTCAACTTTATACTATTAAAATATAATTAGAGGAATTCAAACGTCTCTCTTGGCAGCAAGAATTAATGTTTAAAGTATTAATACTTGAAAATAATATTCAATTATATTTTTTACACCTCTAAGCTTTGTAGCCAACCACTGTATTAAGCTACTTCAGTGTTTCCACAACTGCAGCATGCAGAAGGATTCACACTTAACATAAATCTCCAACTGCCACAGGAAGACTGTTAATATGAAAAGGAAACGGGATGTCAGAGAAAAGGCATGGACCTTAAAGTATTACTTTATATAGTATAAAATAAAAGTTAGGAAAGAGAACAAGTAGAAGCACTAGTAAAACAAAAACTGACCTTAAAATATTTACAATATTACATTTTTGAAAAACAGAAAAGGGACTCACTGCTAGGAGAGAAAAACTGAAATGATGGGAAAACAACTAAATGAACAGCCGATCCTCTAGCCGATCCTCTAGTTGTGCAACAACTTTGAGGGTACAAAATAGAGGGACCATATAAAACAAACAAATTTGAATTCTACTTTTCTATTTTGACTGTTACCAGAAAATTTCTGGGTGGAGTTACCTGTTAGCACTATCATTTGCTGCCTGGATGCTGCTGTCTATTTGTAGGACTGTTTTATAATCAATGTATGCCTGTCGATACCGCTCCATTGACTCATTTGCCATTGCTCGGCGTAGAAGAGGCTTAAGGGAAAATGGCTGAAGCTCCAGAGCTCTGGAGAAAACAAAAAGAAAAATGCAGGATTGAAAAAGAGTAACTGAAATAAGAATAATAAAACTATTTTATAATATACACAACTGTATGTAAATCTCTGATTTCAGATGGCACTTAAAGTAAAATAACTAAGGAAAATGGGTCTAAGTGGTTCATATTAACACCCTAAATTACACTCAGTTTTGAAACTGTTAGTGCTTTTACTACAGCTTACTCTACTCAAAACCTTATCTTCCATCTGGAAAACTGCTCTCATCGCCAAGATATGGTTAAGGTAGTGGCACCTGCTTAAGAGCAAAAGCTATTTTTCTTAAGTCATGCCTAGATCTAAGAGGATTTCAAGTATATGGTGCTTTTGCTTACATGACTTTCAGTTCTTCTTCCTTAAATGAAAGTATGCACTTAAAAACCCCATTGAGTAGGACATGAATATCCACCTTTCTTTGGACTTCAGGTTTTTGCCTGTCTTCACTTTTGATTGTCTGCCTGGTCAACACTGAGATCAACCTTGTGCAGTTAGAACTCCTTCCAAACACCATGCACTTTTCCAGCAATATGAAGCAGTCCACAAAGGCTTTACTTCTCAACAACTACCTTTTTTTCAATGACTCTTGCTAAAGAGAGAGAAACTTTTGAAATAGTGAAATGAAGTTGAGTCTAGACAATTTGATTTCATGAAGTCATAAAGCAATCCAGACTGAGATGTCCCAACTTTCTGCTACAGGTACGGATGGTCAGCTCCAAGATTAGACAAGGTTGCTTGGGGCTTGATACAGCTGGGCCTCGAAAACCTCCAAGGCAATCTCTGCCCAGCATCTCTGGGGAACCTCTTGCAATGCCAAGCACTGTTCATGGGGAGAAGGTTTCTCCTAATATAATCCTACGTAATTTTTTACTTTGAAATCAAGTAACCTATTTGTAGATCATCTATTATATTGTGTTGTCTACTGAAGATTTATTTGACATTGCCTAATTTACGTGTCTTTGCAGGTTTGCAGTTCTGCTTCCCAGTCTCTAAATTATTTCTACCATGGGTCCTTGTGCATCCAGGAATATGCATGACATTAAGGACACTATCATTAAGTAGTAAGACAAAAAGCTTCTAACTGGTAAGAATACAAAACCTAAAACCTTTGTATTACTGATTTCCGCTGAAATCTTACATATTTCGCACTTCCTGAACAGAAAAATGTGACGGGTCTTAAATATGCCATCTCAGCCAGCTGTCTGTGATCCTGCATCTATTTTAACAAAATACTGCTAATGAGTAATTTTTTTTTTAGGAAACTTACTCTGTCAGGTAGAATACATTCAGTAAGTTAAATGTTTTGTACCTTTGTACTACAAAGGTACAAGCATATTTTATTTTTAGTTTTGGAGGGCTTTTTTAATAGTTGAGTTCTGCTGTACAAAAAACTCAACTGATTAATTAATATGATTTCTAATTATTTTAAGATACTTTTTTGCACCTTAAGCCTCAGCATTACAAACTCAATCTATGGAAATATTAAAAAACCCCAAAACATCAAAAATACAGTAATAATTTAGTGGGACACAATGTTTGGAAGTTATTGAAGGTGTTGGTCTTCTCTGACTCCTGTACTCTTAAAAGCCACAATAAGCAGGAAGGAGTTTAGTTCAATTCCTTAACAGCTATAATTACCGTTTATAACTATGTCAAGTATATATTAAAAACCCCCAAACCAAAACAACAAACCAAACACAGAGAACACACTCACATACACCATACATGTGCTCAAAAGCAATTTCCAATACTGTGATAAGCATCTGGCTTAACAAAGCTTTTACATGTAAGTTATTGCAGAACACCATTGTAAACCTGCTTTTATATTAACGATTTTAATCCTGCTACCCATTTCTGTGTACACAATAAGCTTAAAAACTGCCCTTACACAGCAAGACAGTAAGTTAAAAGTTACTCCTTTCCTAGTTTCCATGTGACTGTTTACGTAACAAAGGTATCTGTCATTTAGACAGGGAATCAGACTTTGTTGATACGGTTCTGAGTCAAACAGCACTAGCAATACATCAGTTAAAATGTTTAATCATCACCAGGAATGTTGTTGTTCTACATGGGAGGTTTCAATTTACCTGTTACAATCCTGAATGCAGTCACTACAGTTCCCTTCTTTGAGGTAACATGCTGCTCTGTTTGAGTACAGGATACTTAAGTCGTCTGGACTTTGTTCTCCTAAAAGAAGTTACAATTAAAATCAAATAGTATTACTGAAATTACACTCAAGAATTAACGACTTGCATACTCCAAGCTGCACTGCAGTGATGCAGTTTTCTAACACTGCAAAGCAGTAAAGAGTTTTCTTTTATGTCTAGAATATGTAAGTATTCAAACATAAATAAATGCCAACAGCTCTACCGCAAGAAAATTAAAACACTATTTCACTTATCGCCCAATGTTTTCTGTCATATGAACTGCTGTCTACTGAAATGACATAAGATTTACTGCACAGTAACTCTTGTCAAAAAACCAGGGGCAGGCTAAATTTGTTCACTTGTAGCTCCTTTAAATCATCTATAAACAGTTCTAGATTTAAGTATAAGGTATTACACTCACCTAGACCAATGACATATTCAATTGCTTCCGAGTATTTGAGCACAGCTTCTCCAAACTGTCCACTCTTAAATAACTCATTTCCTTCACTTTTTAGTTTTGCTGCAGCAGGAGGAAGTGAAGTGGAACTGCCACCACCAGCCGACTGAGACCCTTCTCTATGCGATTTGGAGATCTCCTCAGCTTCGGGGCTTTCACTCTTCTCATCACTGCGTAAATAGCCATTAACTTCCCCTTCATGGTCTGACAAATGCTTTCCTGATTTCTTCTCTGATGCGCCTTTTTTAAATCCGCTCTCATCGGAGTCCTTCTGCTTGTGCGTCTCTCTGTCCCGCGCCTTGCTGCCGCCTTTGCCGTGGGACTTTCTGTGCGCGTTGCCCATCGCGGGCTCCCCGGCTGCCGCCTGCGCTGCCGCTGGCGCGGCGAAGGCTGCAAGGGCGTTAATGAGCGGGGTTAGAGCCGCATCATCAGAGCAAACTATCGGCCTGCTGCGACAGGGGGGTGCTGCACACAGACACCGACCAAAGCCTGCAGCATCCTAACGCTAGGGGGGCTTATCTGCCTCAGAAAACACCGCTAAGGACACAGAAGAATTCCTACGTACAAGTAACTTTCAACTGTTATTGAGAAGGGGTTACTGTGAAGCCTCATTTCTCCTTGCTGGGCACATGGAAACCCCTGTCCTGCGGTGTCAGAATGGTACAGGGCTCACCTTGAAATTAACTCTTTAAATACCACCTACTACAACACGGACACTTTGATTTTCCATGAGCAAATCAAAAATGCTTGCCTGTCAAAATTAGATCACAAGCGAACGAACCAGTAACGTTATACAAAACTCACCTCAAATGTAGCATAGAATAGGCGGGATAAAATCTTATAAATCCTTCTCAAGAAGATTTCATTTAGACATGTCAAAAACCCTTTTATGCATACTTGGGATCATTCAACTTTCACATTTATTTACTACAAATTTATTTAAGAAAAATAATAGAATAAGGATATTAGGTAATAACATCTCTATCTTCCTTATTCTACTGAATTCCTACCAGATTAGCACCGCAGTTTTCAAACACAGATTTCTGCAGAGCTGACTCTTGATACTACTAGTCACAAAAGGACAACTCTGTCTTTTGGTACTATTAAGATGCTCTCTTCCCCTTCCCTTCACTTGATGTATTTATCTGTCCAACAGAATTTTTTCATATATTGGAGTGATACTTTCAATTGACTTTAACTAAACATCTGAAGCTGACTCAATACGGATGAACTCCAGATGGTTCCAAATGAAAGAAATAATTTTTTTTAAACACACAAAATGTTACTGAAATCAAACTGAACAGGATGGGAAAGCATAAGATTTGCAGAAACAGTTGATCCTCTACTGCCTCCTACCTAGCTGTAGTCCCTATTTTTAAATACCATGTTTAGTAGTAAGTTCATACTCCACACTGGGAATGATAGGCTAAATCTACCCACACAGACATTTTTGTAAAACTTAAATTATTTATATTTGAGACATTCACCCACCCATCCAATTGGTGGTGCCAAATATGCCAAAAAGGTTTAAAGTCTATTTGCTAGGGAGAATGGTGGTAAAAGACATGCTGGGCAGATGAATGAAGACAGCAGTATATTAACAACTTCCTTAAAATACACGCTAAAATGCTTTCATTGTATATACACCAAAACACAAAAAAAACTTTAAATGTCACAGATGAACAGGTGATAGGACGAGCTTTTAGAAAATATAGCAAAACACTCTCAAAGAGCATCCCAACTTCTAGACATAAAGAAAAAGCAAGGCAGACCCATAATATGTGACGTGAATGTTATTAATGTGCACATTTACTTCCTGAATACAGAAGGAAATTTCCTAAAGATTAAGTGCACAGAACAGTCCCGGACTAAACAGGAAACATTTATAGCATTTGGAGTCTGGAGTCCCCCTGACAAAAAGAATACTGATAGTTACCTTGTTTAACTGCAGGGTAATGCTAATTGGTTAAATATTTCATGTCTGAGTAAACAGCATGCAAAAAATTGTACAGCTATACGTCTCACATATAATGCTCATTTGTCTTTCAGTTTCAGTGTTTATAAACAATGTTCCTGTATTGGTATCTACAGATAAATGTATTCATGAAAGCAGTATTCTGGGCTAAAAAAAATACCAACACTTCTGAACTTTTCTTAAGGGGAAAAAAAAAAAAGTCAAGACACATTATAAATTCCAAGGAGAATTTAAGGAAAAGTATTGAAAAGTATGGACAGAATTTTGACCAGAATGACAACAAATACACACTAGAAAGAATTTTAATTTATGTTATTACTAAAATAACAAACTTAAAATTGAAGGACCATCATAAAACTAGAAAAAACACCCACTCTAACAGGAATATTTGAAGTTTGGGGATTGTTTAATATTATATATAATATTCTTTCATATTGCAATAGATCAAGTAAATACCACACAACTCAGCAAATTTTTCTTAATTAAAAGGGGATATTTAAAATATATCAATTTATCTTTACACTGTATTTATCACTTGAGGTTGTAACTACTAGAAACATGTCAAAATATCAGGTGCTTTGTCAAGTACTTACATGATTTTTAGGTTTTACAGTATCTGAATACTGCTTTTTAGAGTCTCTAGGATGCAAGCAATTTTCCATTTCTATTGTACATAAAAGGTTCTATTTACTTTTGCTTTCAGTTAAATAGAAGATGAAGAGAGACTACACTCTCTTTAGACTCTTTTGCTCAAAGTTCAGAAATCAACTTCAGAGCTAAAGAAAACAAAAAATATTTTTATTTTTTTTCCAATCTCTAAATTGTAAATTTAGTAGGAATGCATTAGGCTTACCAACTAGAATGCAAAATAAATGTGACTACATGACTGGACTACATGGACTACTGGACTGTCTGTGACTACAGGACTAGATGTTTAGTCTACTTATTGCTGCTGGATTGACAGTATGTTTTTTTCATTTACTGAACTGAATTCATATATGTTTCCAGTTGTACAAGAAAACACAGAGTAATTATGAAAATGCTTGCCACTTAAATCTCAGAAATACTTATGTACATCACAGGAACACGTATGCCATTGGCATCAGTTGACAATCTTCCTTATGTTTAAAAGCCTAACCTTTCATCAACAGAATGGACGTCTTCCTATGGAGCTAGAAGGCACACAGTCATCTGAATGCTCACAACAGAAAACAACCCCAAATTAACTGACATTTAAGGCTAGTGACATGATACACCCTCCTTTCTTCCAAGGTTTTAGGTAAGGAGATTTGGTAGACACCAACTGATTTGGAAAAATGTGTTTTCCCTAATTTTTTGTGCCAATAATGCATTATTATATCACACATGTACCGTCCAACATTCACAATTAAGCTGCAAAACCCACAGACTGATTTCATTTCAGGATAAAACACACAAAACATAAAAGTCACAGCTGTCATGCCACGACACCTTAAAGAACCAACACAACCAACAGAAAGGAGAGCGGTCAATCAGCCTCGGGATGTTACTCTGTTGCAGGCTGGAGGCCAGCCACGCAGCTGAATCTAAAAGCAATCTGCCAATGCAAGCCTTCATAGCCCCTGCTGCCCCACTTCCTTCTGCAAGCCATGGATTCTGATTATGCCAGTGGCTTCATCTCAGCAGCCTTGCATTTAGTCACACACTAATCCAGGAACAGGAGATACACTTCGACTGCTTGTAAACTACGTATAGTACAGAGATGACCTCTTACAATTTAAAAAAAAAAAAAAAAAAAAAAAAAAAAAAAAAAAAAAGTTTCCAAAACAAACAACAACAAAAATTACAGATGTTGGCAAATTACACTTGACCATTTTTACACCCTTTGATGCAAGCATGGGAAGAAAAATGCAGAAGAAAAATGTGCTAGTGGGAAGGCAGGACAGCTGTGTGAGAGAAAGATCTCAGGAACAGAAAATATTCTCTAACACCAGAAGAAAATTTTAACTGCATCCACATCAAAGGAGGGGTATAAAATTACACAAAGCACAGGGAGGTAGGTGATTTATAGCAGCATTTCCCATTTGTCTCTGTTATGCCCATTCTAGAAAGAATTACAAAGATGTGTAATAAAACTGGATTCTAGATTTCACACTCAGATCTACTTTAAGTAGTCAATGTAATTTTAGTCTTCAAACAGGCAAAATTCTTTGCAAGAAAATATGGATGAATTTTGTGAATAAACATCGCAATCTCAAAGACAACAATTTTTTCCTCAGGATAGAATAAAATAGGAAATAATATGACATTACTTTTATCTCCACCACGTCTTTCACATTCTTCTGTATTTTCCCCTCTTTCTTCACCATTTTCTGAATCATCTAGCTCTTGAATAAGTATTCTTTTTCCTTTGCCTTGAGGCTCAGATACAGGCTTTAAACCTTTCAGTTTCTCTTCAATCTCTAGCAGACTTTTCTATAATAGAGAGAAAAAACAGCAACAGCAGAAGCCTTTTTTTATTATGTATATAAATTACAATTTATGTACAGCAAATACATTCTGTTAAATAATCCATTTAAGATCCTGAAGAACTATCAAGATAAATGTTGCCAATATAAAAGAGGGTAAATAAATGTGAATTTTCCAAGAGTCAACATTGAACCAAGATTAATGGTCAATTTCTACCTCTCTTACAAGAGATAGACACAAGATATCTTCATATCTTTGTGTGAAGATATAATTAAATAAATACTTTTCTTGAATGCACTGCTTAAGCAAAAAAAAATTAAATTGAAAGGGAAAAAAGTAGATTTACAATTGTGAGATCTGGCATGGCCTACTAAGAAGAGATGTGGAAAACAGGTTCTCTAGAGAATGTCCAAAAAAGCCTAAAATCAGAATCAAAATTTATGCTATGGAGAATCTAATGTCAGATGGGCATCTGATGGAGAAATGTAACTGAGAGAACCAGAACCAAGAGACAACAGTCTCTTAACAGTGCAGTAGCAGGACACTGTTGAATAATGATAAGGTTTGCTCCTCTTGTAAGAGCTGCAATTCGATGATCAAACAGTTTCTCATTCCATAACACTTTTCCATTACTCAAAAAACACCCTTTAACTGCACATGGAATTGTCAAGGCTGGAAGAGACCTTTAAGATCAAGTCCAACTGTCAGCCCAGCACTATCACTGTAACTCATAAACCATGAAACCACTTTACACTGTCAGAGCAGAGTAAGACACACCCAACATTATGTGCTGTTCTGAATGTAATTCCATGCTGTGCAAGGAAGTGCCAGTACTTCCTGTCTCAAGAAACAGGTAAGAATAGGATCAAGCAAAGATTCACATGGACAAAGTACCTTGAAGAATTCCAGTTACTGACAAGCAATTCACTTTTATATTAGTGATTCTGGATATAAACATGCACCCTGCATATGTTCCATACATTCGTATTTAGCTCAAGAGGGTTTTGAGGATCCTCCAAGCAATGAGAAACTTGACAAAATGCCCTACCAAGCACTTGTCATTTCTAGATGTGCCAGCCAAGGCATAATAGCTGGCATGGATAAGGACAAAGTACAGACATCTGCTTTCAGCTACAAAAGCACTGCTCAGCAAAGCAACTGATGGAACAGTCTTCTCAAAATGAGTGACTATCTATGTCTGGTATTTTAAGAAGTCTCAGCACGGCCTATTTGATACATCTTTTCACAAAGACTGTTGTTGAGTTTGCCATCACAGACTGACAAGCTATTTAATGATTCAGTCCTATAAACAGAGGAAAAAAAAAAAATAAAAAAAAAAGAAGGACCAAAATCTCTTTTAGAACTCAAATCTAGAGACATGTAATTGCTTGGTTGATGTGAAACTTGGGAACTATTCTGGACAGGAACTCAGCTCCAGGAACACCCTAAAAGGGATAAATGCTGGATAAGGTGAATTTGACACAAGAGGCTTGTACCACTTTCACTGGTTCAAGCAATAGCGGTGATCAAATACCTCCATGGGAAGAAGCAGCAATGAGCAAACTGCTAGGAGCTTACAATATGCCACCAACAAGAGCTGGACAGATTTCAGAGCGTGAGACAATTGCACAGCATTCAGAAGCCATTTGTAAAAAAACTGGGAGGGTAGTAGTATGATGGACTCATAATTAACAAAAAGAGCAATTTACTATCAAAACTGCCCAGTACTGAAGATTCTCAGGACATGCAGAGTCCAAATGCAAGGACTGTTCTAACCTGCAAAACACTCCTAAGATACCAATGAAAGGACACAAACCAGTCCTCTCCTGAATAGCTGAAGCAATAGTAGTACAAGGACTGCATCCTGACCTTAATTTTCAAAGAAAGCATCTGGCTTTCTTTGATCCAAAATTGGTTATGAAGGGTCCAGATTTATCAGAAGGCATGGAAGGTTTTTCAATCTACCCTGCAGATGAGAAATGAGGATTTTTAACACCATGCTGAAACAAGGACAGAAACCAGCTCCTTGCCTTTTGGGTTAACTTTACCACTACAACAACAAAAGCTTGGCATCTCTGTTGAGCTTTTCTTTTCATTATGTATTCAAACTTGAATGCACCTGTCTCAATGGATCTTTTCAAGAGAAATTTCCAAATAGCTTTGATCAGCTAAGACACCAATACTGTAAGCATGTTCAGCAGAAAATGTTTTAGGCACCTAAATTACATTAATAGAGAAGACTTTTCCTCACAGTCAAGTCCTGAACAGAAGATCTGGCCACATTCAAGTAACTTACTTCCACCACATGTGGTCTTGGGAAACTGATCAATGGCACAGCAGATCCAGTGTGTCCTCAAAACTCATAGTTAAATCAAACAACATAAACTGTACTCACTTTATGCCACAACTGCATACAATCTCTTTCTAGCCATATTCAAGTCACTGATCTTTACCTTGGCTACAGAGTTTTCTGGTTCAACAGACAACACTTTATTCAGATCCTCTATAGCTGTCTGGTAATTCTGCAGATGACTGTGTACAGTGGCACGGCGCATCAAAGCTACAAAAGAACGAAGTGTATTATTTCTGTATTTAAAGTATAAAGTGAATAAAAGTACACTGTTTTTTCTAGACATATTAAGTGTAGTTATGAAGTTTTAAAAATTCTGCACTTACTTCTATATTAGTAATAACTGTTCCCTTGATAATTTTTAATTATGCAATTTCACATTATGTCTTTTAAGGCAGAAGTCATGAATTGTGAAGCACCTTTTCATAGTTTTTAAATTTTCCCCCTCCACCCATGCAAATACAGTTAGCTACATTCAGAAAGGAATAAAACAGCAACTTTGATTGCTTTCATATCACTTTTAAATTAATTTATAATTTCTTGTGAGTAATATGGAAACACTGCACTGCACGTATACAAGGCGGCTTGTAGTTATATGAAAAACATGCTGCCACATAAGAATTCCCCTTACAGATCAACAGGATGAACTGCATAAAACTTCACTAACCCCCAAAGAACCATTAAAATTGCTTTGGGGAGCTACGCTGTTTCCTTATTTGTACTCAGACCTGATCTAAAGCTCAGTTAAGTCAACTAACAACACGTATCATTTTATTTGCTAGAGATAAAATAATACACTGATGAGCAATTTTATTTTATACTTTACCTTTTATGTTGCCAGGTTCCATATCTAGTACCATCTCACAATCCTGCAAAGCACTGTCCCAGTCCTGCAGTTTGATTTCTGCTTGAGCTTTGTTATTATACACAGCTGCAGTCGGTATTACTGATATACTCCTAAACAAAAGGGAATATTGACCATGGTTAGACTCACAGTCAGAAAACTTGAATCTAGAAACACTTCACTCCTGGAAGCTGATAACAGTACTATAACAATATTAATACTGGTATTCTAACCGCAATAGTGGTTAGAGACTCCCTCCTGTGAGACCACAGGTAACCATCCACCAACTAGATTTACTGTCTTCAGAGGCCTGTTGCTTGCCAGGGCTTAGACCTGAGATGTTGCAGAGAAGATGCTGTGGCTCATCTGTCACTTAGACTACTACCTCTTCCTGCCATCCACGTAGACTCCAACAAAACTGCCAAATGAAACCTTTGAGAGTATGAAGAGTAACTACACAGTTCTGGGGGTTATGATGAAGAGCATGGGAGGGGGGAACACATGGGATTCTCCTTGATCTTGCTTGTAAAATGGAAAGACTCAGGTAGCAGTGGATGAACTGTCCAGGTCAGTGTCTGGCTGCAGGGCTGGTATTGTAGGTAAGGCTTTAGCTTCTGTAACAACAGATCATCTCTGAGGAATAAGGACAGCCAGGATGCACACAACAAAATGGTGTAAGGGAATTTTTGCCAACAACCTCGCTAATGTTGCAAGGACGCTGAACTGCGTTCACTGGGAAGAGTAGCAATGGAAGTGCCAGGGAGACAGCACATTGCAATATACTCACACTTTCCTTGTGAAAAAAACATGATCGAGAACAATCTCAAAAGCTTGTCCACAAATGTGCAACACGTGGGAAACAAAAAGAGAATAAAAGGTCTATGCAGCTGTGATCCCAGTGTGAAAACAGGTATGGTGGGATAATCTGTGCATGCTCTTTAGAAAGGCTAGGAGGGTGAGGAAGAAGAGAAGATACATTCTAGTCTAAGCAGTGATTAAATGTGTGAAGGTTTGTCTTGGAACAAGCAAGAGACTGACAAGCCAGTCAAGAGAGCCAATGGGTAAGAATAAGAGGTCAGACTCTATGTTTTCCATTTTAGCCATATACAGATAACCCCTTCAGATTATTAACAATTCCCTCCAAAATATTTTACTTAAATACTCGTAACTCTAAGAAAATAGATTTCAGATAGGATTAGAAAAGTGACCAGTTAGAACAGCAAGATGTCAGTATCATACATTTCAGAAGGCATACAATGCCCCATGGGGGTCAAAAATGGAAAAGCTCTCCATTAGAAAGGATCCTGCTTATCCTTAGTAATTTGTACCTTATTTATGTTCCAAAAGCAGACATTTTGACTTATTTTTATATTATGTATTTGTATTTTATTTATTGTATATGAAATACAGCTATAGACTTTTTTATGTTTGTGTAAAAAAACCAAACAAAACAAGAAGGATCTTAAGGCTGCAAGTCAAGAACAAAAAAAACCCCATCACACATGAAATGCCTTAGTTAAGCAGCTTGTGCTCTATGAATATCATTACAAGTGCGTGCACACACACACACACACACACACACACACACACATACATACATACGTATCTGTCTAGCTATCTATATCAGCAATCTCCAGGTAAATTTTCATAACCCTGCCTCTTTCAGTAACAATATGAATGATTCTTCCTAAACATAAATCTGTTAAATATTTCTTTTATTGCTGCTCCACACTATTTCTATTCATTGTTTTCTCCATACTTATCTGCACTGACCACAAATGCATTAACATTCTCATACTTTTTTTCAAGGTTATCCCCCTATATCATAGCCCATGAATTATCTTCATGTTTCATCTCACAGTAGTGTCATAGCATTACCCTCCATTTACACTGGTAATTAATACCCCAAGATTCCCATACACGCTAAATTTCTAAATGACAACTTTGACTCTTCTGATTTCTGGGGTTTTTTAAGTCCTTACCATTTCAAAGTACAGAGTTAAATTACACAGAGTTAAATTTGTAATCAATTTAGTTTCTCAACACTCTACTTATCCTTTTATTTTTGTAAACATGCCCTTGAATCTCAATAGTTTGAAAAATCTGAAGAAGTTTGTGACACCTGCGGACTGTATTCCATCACTACCTAGCCCCTTCTCTTCCCAATAAATAAAAATTAATATCAGGATGCATCAGTGCTTTAAATGTTCTTCTGTCAAATCTTTTTGTCCTTGTGAAAATAATCTAATTTTCACTAGTTGCTTCAATAAGAGGTTGTTTCAATAACATTAGTCTAAAAACAATACTCACAAGTAAGAGTCATTAAAATAAATGAACACAATAGTATTTACTCACCGAGTATAATACGTCACTGCTTCCATATAATCACCAATGGCAAAGGCTTCATTGCCCTTTTCTTTTTCACGAGTAGCAATAAAAATTTTCTCTCTCTTTGTCAGTCCTAGCAAAAAATATTTCTACACAACAAGAACTAACAACTTGCACAGACATAATCAAAACACTCAGATAAAATACTTTGAATCTCATAGTCTGCATTTTTTTAAAAAGCACATGGCTTACTAAAAGACAAATTTGAATTTCATTCTCTGTAATAAAACATGAAATTCTTCTGACAGGCACTCTGATACAATTCAGAGTGCAAGAAAAAAGCAATTGACTAACCTCTACCATTCATTTATAATACTAGATATATGTTTTACTTCTTTACGTAGTGCTCTCAACTAAACACAACATAAACATTCCTACTGTTTATTAAGCAAGACTAGAATTTTTTCAAACATGGCTTCAAGCTCACTTGATGATCTAACAACTTTTAGCATCTTTAGGGGCTGAAAAATAAAGGCACTTTCATACACATCTTCAATTTGTATTCATACTCTACAACACAGTATTACAGCTAAAGAAAAATTATGTTTCTAAGACATTACCAGTTGTGTCAATTTTCTTTTCAATTACAGGTGGACTTGGCCTACTGAAGAATCTTGCTTTTGAGTTACTTTCTTCACAGTCTTCATCAATTTTAAAACATTCCTTTTCCACATCAAACCTTTAATTAATAAAATGACAAATTCAACAGTGCTTCATAGCAAGACTCCTCAGCTGACAGAAAGGCATACTGTATTTCCATTATAAACCCAAGGAAAAGAGATACAGGCTGTGTTCACTTATCTGTGACTAACAAAAATCTCTGCCTCACCGCCTCAAAAAAAAAAGACATCTCCTCCCAAAAAAGACAATGGTAAAATTTAAGAAACAGAATCATCAGGCTCAATCCTAGCCCTATCAAACTTCTCTATCAGCCTTTGCCAAAATAACTAAGAAACAGCTTCAAAGCAATTTATAAAGTAAACCTGAGATAAGCAGTCTCAGACACTTCCAAAGCTACTCTGAAGCAGCTTCTGAAAACAGTGTTTAGGAATGTATATCAAAGAAATATTGCTGCCCTAGCACTGTAAAACAAATATAATAATAATCAATTCCTACACTAGAAACATTATTCTTACTGCTTTTCTGTGTAGGGCATAATGAAAAATAGCCTTTTCTTTTCACAATAATCTTGACAATATGAATAATTTCTTTCTGAAATCGAGATAATATTTTGAAAATTTATCCAGTTCAAAACCTTTTCACATAAGGCTAATTGTTCTCCATTTTGAATCTGATCTTTTGCTAGCTTACTTTTACCTAATTATAATAAATTAACCACATCTCAAATAAATATTTTTAAAATAAGAAGCTAAACATTTTGTTCAGAAATTGCCTAAACAATTATTTGAAAGTTTTGAAGTTATCCTCAAAACATTTTAAAAACATGATCTGCTTTAAATTGGAAAATGTCTTTCAAACAACTGTTTCAGTATATTCATAATCCAAAATACATACATTCTATGGGAAAATTCACAAACTGTATTATTATCAGCATGCTAAAGCACTTAAAGATTGTGTACATCAAAGTGTAAACAAAAGTGTAAACAAGATTACTTTGGAAAGATACAGTAGCAAGCATAAAGAATAAACGAATGAAAGAATAAATTGTTGCAGAAATTATTTTTATAATTTATTTTCTTCGTCCACATTTGAGCAGGAAGACAACAATTTGCGAAAGATACATGCATGAAAATTATTGATATGCAAAACTTACGCAGAACAGGGCTTTTATAGGGGCTTTGTGGTATAGTTTCATTACCCAAACCCTACAATATCTAGATTTAGCTCCCCATCTACTGCACTAGAAACTTGTACCTCCTCACTCTGATTCTACAGCATCATATTCCAAATTTCAGGAACTACAGAAAAGCTTCTACCCAGTAAAACACAAGTGTGTGCTTTGCAACAATTTGGGCATCAACCTGTCACATAACTCTGGAGGGTAATACACCACCATTACATGATGCAGAGTGGCTTTGTATCAGAGCTCCATCCATTCCAAAAATAGTTACTGCCTAAACCTCTATTATGTGTAATTCCATCTGAGTAAACTGATGCACCTGCCTGAAGCTCATTCTTTGAGGTTAGTGGGGCTCAGTGCACGAGTAAGTATTTATCAGTTTTGTTTTCAATTTAGAACTGTGGCTTTAGAGAAGTCCAAATTTATAAGTCCATGTTAAATAACCCTAGAACTGCTTTCAAAAATCTCATCAATTAAGTAATCAATTTTTATTTATTTTTCTGCTGACTTACTATATTTCACACAGCTTATACAAAAGTATAGACTAATTTGTTCTCAGCATTAGCAACACGTGTTATTCACATTTTAACAGAATATTTATTAAGAAAAATCAAAGTTTCATCAATGTTACACTTGCTTGAAATTTTGCATTTCTGCAAAATGCATCAACTGTGTTCCCTAGTTAAACAAGTAAGTATGATTTATTAAAAACTGAAATATAAGGGATTTAACATACTTGTCCCATTCACTGTAATCCCGTGGTATGTTTTTCTTGCTTCTTTGTTTGCTTTGCAATTTTTTGTTCTAAAAGAGAAACAAACAGCCAGCCTTGTAAGACAATTTGTTGCAGTGGAATTCACAGTGGGTTTTTTGTTTCTGCAGTACATGTTTTCCTAGTAACCAACACTATTTGTGACTAATCTCAGCTCAGTCTTGAAAATGTAATTCATCTTGGTTCGAAGAAAATCTTTATGCATTTCACGTATCATCGTAATTTGAGGGGCTCTTGAGTCTCACACTTTTTGTCCACTGTCCTGTTATACATCACAGTGGCACTGAGTAAAACCTTCTAATTAGTATCTTGTGATGCCATCTTCCCAACCATCCTTTCAACACAGGAAAGGAGAACCCAGTCCTGGGAAAACTCAGCCTTGTGATGAGGTGTTTGACACTGAGATTGAATCAGTAACCCGGTTTTAGGCTTCCCTTTCCCAAGAGAATTCAATGCACAGATTTTGTTAGTCCCTGGAACACTCACAACAACTCTACAAATAAATTTCTTCAAAGTAGTGTCTGGACTTCTTTTGACCATTTATCACTTCACTGAAGCCAATTCCAAGATTATTTACATTCATTCTGGATTTTAGACAAGATCCATCACTGAGGCTTGCCTTATCCAAAATTTATCTTGAGGACTTTCCTGCAACAATCAGTTCTGACAATCAGATTTGACTGCCTTGCATCTCAATCCATCTCCTACGCTAATGGAGTCTATTTCCATAGCTGTCACCTTTGGCATCTCTTCTACCTCTGTCATGAGACTATACTACTTCTATGTCCCTCCCTGCTTGTTGACTTCAAAATACTTAATAGCAAGGTGTGGTTCCAAACAGGTATTTCACAGTGGATCCTATCTACCCTATCCTGGCCATTCATTCCTCCTCTTACCTTGCAATCCAGCATTCACTGAGTTAGACCAGTGTAATCTTTGTAGAGTTGCAGATTTACAATTTTCTGGGTTTAAACAAACGATCTGATAGAGATCACAGTACAACCCCCAAATATCTGTACCAGTTCAATTCAGCATGTGATAAACCGGACCAAAGAAATGACCAGAAGCTTCGTAAACTCGCTTTACCAGTGGTGACACTGTAACAAGGACATAACTCTGCAGCTGGATGTAAACACCTCAATTTACATAATGCAAATGTGACCCTTCCTGTAAACACTTCTGACTATCTATAATGTTAGGTTACACGAACTTTTGTAGTATATAACTCCAGAATTACTCTTAATGTTATGTCTTTCAGGAAGGCAGACAAAAGGACAAATATGTTTAGCGATCAGCACACATTTAGAAGAGGGAACTCCTAAATATGCCTTCCTGAAACATGAGTTATCATTATATATCCATCCTGGTTTATATTACAAAAGTACTAATTTAATAAATATCAAGTATTTTTTTTCCAAACCAGAAGTCCTTAATTTAAATAAGCAAAAATATTGAAACTCTCAGAACAAAGTCTCATAAGGTACTTATACTAATATAACTCCAACTTAGGGAGAGAACTATAGCATGTACATTTAAGGAATAAGGCAGAAACACTGACTCAAAAATCCAAAATTTTAAAAACTCCAAGTCTCATATTTTTGAAATAATTGTAATCAAGTTGTGGTTCCAACAGAGTTGGGAATTGCTCGACCAGTAGTATTTCAGAGCATCTCATCCAATAGGCTTGGATGAAAAATGTACGCTTGCATGCTGTGGAACTTGAAAACAAAAAATCTCTCTGCTTGTCATGCTTCCTACCATAATTCATAATGCACGAATCCCACTGGGTTGGAAGCTCAGTGAACACTTTCTGGACCCAACATGAACACACAAATTGGCTTCAGTATAGGTGACACAACTTGGCCTTGGTTCTCCTGTGGGCCCTGTGTGCTGGCCTAAGACATTACTATTCTATGTTAGCTAACCAGTGTTCGTTTTCAGTTCAGAATATCCAAAACAATATGAAGGCTATTAGATCCTATCATAGCGGATTTTTAGAACATAAAACTTGGAATTCATTTTGCATGCCCTGGGCTGTAGCATGAGGAGGTATCTGAGGACAGAAATCCTTCTGGAATAGTATTAGAAAACCATGTTTGGCCAAGGCACCTAAGCCGAAATCACACTCTTTTGAATAAAAATATCTTTAAACACATGCTTTAGTTCTCTCCTGGACAAAATGAGGCAGCAAAATTAATAGTTATGCAGTGTGGACAGTTAAGACTGTTCTGGGCAGCATGACAGGAAAACAAGGGTGTAAGACAAACTTCCAAATTGTGTTATAGAGGGAGATACTGCATAAACTTTACTCTTTTTCAGTCCATTTTTAGAACCCCCCCCATGGATTCACACCATTTAAAAGAAAACACTATATAGAGTTATAAACTATCAGTAGTGAATTGAAACTATACCTACATAAGGTATCAGCAAGAAAATCTGACTGCAGACAAAACAAGATGCTTTCATTACCAAACTTGTACCCATTAGTGCAATCCACTGGTTTAGGGTCAATGATTTCCAGAATTGGATTCATTGAAAATGCTGAACTTTTTATGCATCAGATCAGATGAACAGTCTCCAACCAAGTAACAACATAATATTGTGGAAGGCTTTGTGCATTTCTTTCTAGCAAAGAGGATGAATTCGTCACAGTGACTTTAAACTTGATCCCACTTACAAATTATATTATGCCAGTCTGAAAAATAATTATAGTCCTAACTGATTAGCCAAATGTGTTTAAAAATTGTAGGATGACACACAGCTTTATCAGAAAAAAAGAAAAAAAAGAAAAGCTGATTAGGTATATTATTCAATTTTTTTGAGATTTCATGTTACAAGTATAAATTTAGTGTATGCTATACAAACAGCTTCTTTTTATTCAGTAGGGATTTAGTAGTGATTTAATTGTACTGCTGCATAAAATATTTCAGGCTTCCCTTCTCTCTTCCAGGCCATCTACTTAGACAAAATGAATGGAAATCACTACCACAGGTAAAGCATAAAGCTCTATCTACGTTTCCTGGGTAATAATGCTAACACCTAAACCTTGTATGGAGAACAAAAGCTGAAGACCAAAAGAACAAAATTTGACCTGAAGACTGTTGTATGGTTTAAAGGAGGAGGAAAAAAAAAAAGTGAATAAATATTTTGTCTTTGAATGGACAACAC
Source organism: Struthidea cinerea (assembly GCA_013397865.1). Classification (NCBI taxonomy): domain Eukaryota; kingdom Metazoa; phylum Chordata; class Aves; order Passeriformes; family Corcoracidae; genus Struthidea; species Struthidea cinerea. Next base: position 622,645 of record VZTI01003364.1, on the reverse strand, counting down.
ATCCTCTTTAGTAACATGGTGTATCCTAGATTTCAAGACACTCTCCATCATTTTATGCTTACATTCTAAACTGGATTTACTGAGTTCACATGGTATTATACCATTTTCTGTTCTAGTAGTTATACAGGATATGAATCAAGGATAAAGCTAGAGTGGCACACTCCCTCTCAGCAAAATAGGATAGTCAAGAGGAACACACATGGCAAAATATGAAAGAGTACACATTAATTAAAAAAAACCAAACACAAATTAAACCAAACAAAAGCACACCTTAGTCTCAACACTAACCACTTATAAAACATTCACTGGAATCCCCAGCCACTTTGTATACCATGTAACAGAGACTGCCTAGCTATCCCAAATGTCTTGGTCCAATATCTATGTACCAAGCTGACAGTAAGAAGTAGTTTCTGACAACACAGGAACACAAATCAGGCATTTACTAATACATAATTATTCATGAAAAATAGCAATTAGTAAGAAATATCACAACCTGTAAGGATTCGTTCACAACATTTCTGAGTCACAAACCTCCAAAAAGAACAATGCTTAATGAATTTCTTATAGCAATGTCCCAGAATTTCAGAGAAAATTTCAAGAATCAGACTGAAGTGATCCATGACAATTGAAAAAAATCCCATCCACACCTACTTGTCTACCAATCCCTTCAGTAGCACTGTATTTAGTATTAGCAAGAAAAGCTGGCCAGAAAAAACTGATTTCAGGCAGATGAATAAATGAAAAAAAACCAACCCCAAAATATAAGGAAATCCCAAAACATAAGGAAACTAAAACCCAGGAAAAAATGTAAATATTTGTTCTGTAGTCATGAAGATTTGTTAAATCTGCTTAAGGGCTAAATTAGGAAATATGCTCTGTGGCTGTAGTGGGAGTACCAGCACAAGGTTTAAAATAAGCAGAATCAAAGGCTACATATACACTGGCACTACCCAATACAGAAGTGGCTATAGAGTAAAACAATTGCTGCACAGAGTCTAACATCCACACTGTATGTGTTCCAGGGTGTTTATTTTGGACTAGCTCCTGACTGGCCCCATGGAACAAAAACCTACTGGCAGCTGGAGAAAATCTCCTGGCATAATTTCATCCAGAAGGAGTCTACTTCACATGCTTGAACAGTACTTTGAAATATGAATCAAAGAACATAATAAGGGTGTTTAAGGAGATCTACTTTGGCAGTGAATTCTTGATCAGAATTAAAATATTACAATACACATGCCAGTACTATGAAAGCATTTTTGTTTAAGAATTGGTCTCTTGGCAAGGGAGCCTAAAGGTTTTTATTTTCTGGTTAACAAAATACATCTAGTAAGAAAGGCAAAATGATTAGAAGTTCATACATATAAAATCTCCCAGTTTTACAAAAACCTGTAATTAACACTTATAATTAACACAAAACACTGGAGATACCTGATTAGTGGGAAGGCAGCTGCTGGAACAACGAATGGGAGGCAAGTTATCTTGTCTTTCATTCAGTGTGTCTGTTCGCAGGAGCTGTGATTTCTTGTCATCTTCATTCATTTCTGTCAGCCAGCTCTGAAAATAAATAAATAATATATTTTTTACCTTAAGGCAGTAGAGAAATTATCCTTAAAAAGCACTGCTCTTAATGGGGAAAAGCAATTAAGAGAAAAAGCAATAGTGCTGTTTTGAATAAAATGTGTCCTACAAAAAAAAAAAAATCTGTAGAATTAAAATGAGCCGTTTAGGTTCACTGACATTAAGAAAGAAAATAATTTTAAAAACGGAACATAATCCTTTGATAATTTCCTCTTTTAATCAAAAAATTACATTCTACTTAAGCACAAGAAGATTGATACATCACCATGATTATATTATGACCATTATAAATTAGATACTGTACCATCAGTTCACTATTAATTGCTTCCCATTCTTCAGCTGTGAAATCAGAAGCGGTGGCTGCAGGCTTATCTTTTCTCAGAACTCTGCTCCTTGGATCTAAATGCTCAATACGCTTTTCACAAACCAATGTAAGTTCAGGGTAACATCCCTCTTCACCAGACCTTTAAAATGCACAGATATAAACGTTAACGAAAAAGAACTAAACTGCACCACATCCTCCATATTTCCCTCCACGTGTAGTCACTACAGTGACTACACAGTCACACTATTTTCCTGTTAAAACCCAGTTTTACTATCATCTAACAACATTTTTATTAGAAATTTCCAGTTACCCTTCAAACATTTTCCAATTTTTTCCACATACACAGTTCAAAATTATCACCACAGTGCTCATAAAAAAGAAACTTGTGTCATTTACAGCAAAAGTTAAACAGGTGAGGCATCTGAAATTACCATTCAGGCAACATCGATCATGAGAGAACCAAAATAGAGTGGCAGCACTTGACAAAAACCTGACATTGAGTTACTAAAACCTTTTGGATGGTTAAATAAGGACTTGGATTTCTAGCGTTATCACTGGGACACTTTTAGTATGATTACTTTAACCTTGTACTTTAATTTTTAAATTAGAAAGTTACAAACAGGTTCAGACAAATAAGAGTATATAGAAAAGGGCTCCTTCAAATTTTACTGAGCAGGAATATAATTATGAATGAAGGTAAAAAAATACATTTACCTTAATACCCTGAGAATCTTTTCCAGGTGCTTAACATCTGTGCATTTTTCAATGAATTTGTAGTCCAGATGACTAATAGGTATTTGATATGTTTTAGTGGTTCCTTCACCCAGCAAAAATGGTACTGACTCATCACCCATAACTAAATATTAAAAGAAAAAAAACAGTGATTCTGTAAACATTTACTTATATTTTGAAGTAATGCCAGTTTAAGGAATAAACCTGTTCACACTCCACCCTCTCGTGCCAGCAGACCTGTAAAAGAAAAAAGACCACATTTGAAGGCCTGATCACATGGACTGTCCTGGACAGAGGTTTACTGACAGAAGTATAAGATATGCTTTGTAAGAGTATGCAAGTCTACTGCTTCTGCAAGGCACAACAATTCAGAACGACCACTTAAAGAAAAATTGCCAATTTTTGCCTACCACATGCTCTGTATTATTTAACACATACCTGTTTTAAGCAAGGGGGATAAGCACAAAGGAGAAGATAGTGGAGTTCACTCCTTTTTTCAGAGGGAAGACATTAACCAATGCAGAGTATCTAAAGGAATTAAAACTTTTGGCTTCTCTGTAGTCAAAATAAATCAAATTTTCTTTCCTCCCTAACTGCATTTTCTGGGTCTCTGATTATATTACAGCACTAATCTTAATCTTTTCCATTAAGTTTGTAACTGATGAAGTGAGGGACTCAAATGGGACAGTTCTGTCTCCATGTACCTTTGATCTGCTCCTCTGCATCTTCTTCTGTTGTGATCACAAGCTCTATGGAGCTGAAATTCTCTTTTTCCCCTTTTATATAGTGCATGAAGCGATCAGTTATTTTTAAGAAATACAGTAAGGGTAACTAGCTAGTATGTGATAACAACTATGTGTAGTTATAAACCAAATTAAAACAATTGTGTTCTAATGCCTTGCATAATTACACATACTAATTTGTAGTTACACAAAAATGTTTACAATACAGTATCACTTAAATAATAACTGGTCATAATTAGGTGTTGCATAAAGATTCTGCCCCAAAACTTTACAGTTTCAGTACTGGAAAAGGAATAACGCGCATGGGAAGCGGGACAAATGCAGGAAATAATTAAAGAAGAATAAAGAGCTCATCACCACCGGCGGTTTTTCCCGTTTATTCCCATAGCCGTGAGGCAGCTGCCCAGCGTAGCTCTCCGGCACCGCGGTGACCAGGACTCCGCGGCTGCTCGGGGGCACAGCCCCGGCACAGTCCGCCGCGCCCCTCTCCAATACAGCTTCCACACACATCCCCCAGCCCGGAGTCAGGCATTTACCTCGAGGCCGGCACCCAAGGCTCCCCTCACGCACCGCCGGAGCCGAGGCAGCGCGGCCGGCCCGTGTCTAGCAACTGTTGCTATGTACAACATGGCGGCAGGGACACGGCGCTGCCTTCCCCAGGGACGCCCTGGCGACGCTCCCGCAGAGCCCCGCCGGGCTCCAGCAGCGACACCGACGCCGCCTGCCGTTTTTCGGCACCCACCTGCTCGGTGCCGCGCTGTCTCCAGGACACGGACGTGGCCCGGCCCTGCGCCGCAGCCCGGGGCCGCCCGTCCCTCGCTCAGGCCGCGCAGGCGCGGCTGGAGTCACGGCTGGGGGAAGCGCCTGCCGAGGGCGGGCAGAAATACAGTACCGGGGGGTGCAGCTCTAATAAACATCATCCTTGTGTTTTCATAGTGTTTTACTCAGCGGAGAGCAAGCAGTCCCTCTTCCTACGCCGGCGTCCCCAGGCGCCCACACCAGTGCTGCCCGTCAGCCCTGCACTCCCCCGGCGCTGCTCTCCAAAGCAGGTCCGTGTCCTTTCCGAGGGCAGCGGGGGCTCTTCGCCGCCTTTGGCAGCCAGAGGCACCTGGCGTGCTACAGAAGGGCTGAGCCCGCCTCCGTTTGCTGGCGACATTCGGCAGCGCTGCTCCTGCCCGCTCCTCCTCACCCTTCTGAGCAGACGTGTCAGTAGCCGACCCCTTCGTTCTGCTATGCAGGCACAAGGTGCACGCTGTGCAGGCCAGGCTGGTCAACTGATAGCAACCGTGTAGTAAAAAAGGTTATCATTTATACCCGAGTGTATCTGGTTTCCAGGAAAAAAATCTAGTCTTAATAGCATAAACCAGATACCTAAGAAAATCTTAACCAAACAGCTCCAAAACAGTATCTCGGAATGCTTTTTTTGTCCCCTATAATGAGCCACTGTAGTTCATTTATAAGACATCATACAGTCATACAGACCTTAAAAAAGACATTATTACAATGATGAGGTAAGCACATTATCTCAACAGCACCACTACTACCATCAAAACTGAGATCAGGCACACACAATCCAGCAGTATGTTGTAGTATACTTTAGTGGTATTATGTAACACACATTCCAAATGGACAGATGCAAAAAGTTTTGGCTCATCATCACAAACCCATCACTTATTACAGACCCCTGAGAAGTTATCTGAAAAGCAAAACAAGGTCCTATTTTTGGGATGCTACCCAAATCATCTTGGTAATACAGATCTAATTCTTTCCTTGAATACAAACATGTCAAACAGCACTTGGGAAATTTGTTTCCACATTGCTTCTTAATGTTTACCTTGCCTCCATCTCCCTCTTCTTTCGGGAGAAAAGATTATTTCCACACTTCCAGACATCCATACTTTTGACACACCCAAAACTGGGTGCCAGAATTGGGTGCTCTGAAGTCCTTCAAAACTTTCTCTTTCGAAATCCAGATCTGTTTCAAACCTAGCCTTCTATAGCCTTCTATTTATTTTCAGTGGAATTTAATTCAAATCACAGTTACTTTATGCAGCTCACAGGAGTCCAAAGAACATTTAGCAAAGTTGAAATGCAAATAAAGTTTAGATAAGAGTAATGAACACAAGGATAACTCGAATGCAATTATTACTGAACTTAAAAAATACTGCATACTCTGACTACAATTTAAACAACAGCTTTAGAAATCTATTGCTGGAAGACAATATAGACAAAATATAGTATTACAGTAAACTTTAATATTTCAATCTCTTAAAACACAAATAAGAGCGTGCATTTACACATAGTTTTACAGAACAAAGTTATCAGAAAGATTTCATCATGAAGTCACTGTCTTCAGCAGAGATCATCGGGCATCAAAAACTACCACTGGAATAATGCAGTTAAAGAAAAAAATACATTGTGGTTGAAAAAAAGATGGGGGAGAGGAAAAGAGAGAGACTGTCTAAATCTAAAGTCACAACTATCTACATAAAGTATTTCAAAAGCTATCTTTAATAAGAGTCGGAATAATAGCAACAATTCACACTACATCACCCAGCAGACTGTCATAACTTAATATATCGTGCATAGAAAATGAAAAGAAAAAGAGAAATCGCCAGGAAAGAAATCAAGGTGTCAAATCATACTGCAGAGATTGTGCTATAGTAGTTTGCTCTACTGTATTGATTTTTGACTCTGAAGAATTGTTGTGTAATTATTTGAATCTTCCATTCTGTTTCCCCCTGTCTCCATCCACAGCTTCCCAAATGCATTCAAGTGCACATGTAAAAGGATACATCTTTTTGTCCTTTTCTTGTACATTATTCTGTAGCCACATTCTCTGCACCTGATAGGATCTCTTGCCTTTATTTCATTTTCTGTATGACATTCTGATGTTATGGAGGAAGACAAAGGAAGTGGGCAAAGAAAAACAGCATTGTTAATGCACAGATAACTTTGGAAAGTTGTGAGTGAAATTCCTATTTGTGGCAAACAAACACAGCAAGTGTAGTGAATCTGTATCAAGAGCTCAGTGATAACAAGATACCGTGGAAAGAAGAAAAAGAGAAAATAAAAAGCAAGCTTCACTTACATTAAGATAAAAGAGAATCTTGCTAAAAATCACCCAAATATTACTGCACAGAATACATTCCACACTTGATACTGGACTGTCTACTAATGAAAATTTCAGCTCAGCCCTCCAAAGCCCAGAGTCTGTTTTCTTAAAAGACAATATATTTCAGGGATTCCTGAAAATCACCAATTTTTAAGTTGTTCATTTATCTATAGGTAAGACAGAATTTGACTGCAGTACTTCAGTGAAAGCTGAGTGCCCTTACAGCATTGTCAATAAAACATGCAGAGATGGAGGAGTTCCACACAGCAACAAAAGCTCTAGGGAATTACTTCCACCACTGCATGTGTACCCTATATATGTATTACCATCAATGCATAAAGCTTTAAAGATCATCAGGATACACACTGCACAGATACACATTTGTATCTATGTACTCTTCAGTATAATAACTAAGCATTATGCATTATTAAAACACCAAATCTCCAGTAACAAATAAAAAAATCACTAATGTCTTGTCTTTACCTCCACAAATGTAAATCATTGGCTGCTGCTTTGGAGGCTGAACGTCCTTCTGTGAATCCATGTTCTAAACAAAAAAACACACAACATGCACATTACCTTGGGTTTGTGGTCTTTTGGTTTGGGTTTTTTTTTTCAAGGCATACACAATCATTTTAAAATCTCAATCTAAACCTAACACAAAATGAAATCACTTCCTTAAAAGTAAATACAAACAAATTCCATCTATATTTGATACACAGGACACGGGTTAATTCAGCTTGAAAGAGACTTCAGAAAGTCATCTAGTTCAACTTAAAAGCAAAGTAACATTACGTTTCATAGAGCTTTACCAATCTGGTATAGAAAACCTCCAAAGATGAAGATGGCACGACATTTTCTATTAAACAGTATTTAAAAAATTAAAGCCCAATGAGTAATATTTTCTTTCCTCCTTCCTGCCAATGTTAAGAATTTTCTTTCTGGAAGTGTAAAATTCAATAATTTCTTTTATATCACTCATGTAACAATGGTGCTAACAAAGATGAGCCTTGTCATCTTTCCTCTCCCTCTGACACACCAGCTAACCCAATGTACTTTTCATTGTTCTAAGGCATTAGAAATCCTGGGAACAGACTGTGGGTAGAAGAGTAATAGGAATTAAAAAGCAAAACAAAACAAAAAAAACCCAAACTCCAAACAATGAGGGGCCAGAGAGATGAAATTCCAGCCTTCAAATTCTACCAAATCAAGAGTGATAATTCAACACTATTCTTCAAACACCTCTTAATGCCCTATAACAGTTTTGATTGTTCAGACTTATTTGAAGACAAGTGTTTCTTCATGGCATCAGACTAAATAGTTACATACACTCCACAAACACTCTACCAAGCTTTAAGTAATCCTATCCTAACATGTAAATGTGCTTGCAACCATGAATTTTAAGGTGGTTACTGTACATAGATAGACACTTTTTTTCCCCACCCAATGCAAGTCTAGACAAGAACATGAATATTTCCTTGTAGGTTTTTTGAGGCTGCTGTTTTCTGTATTCCTGTTCTGTCTGACACAGAAGACAAGAATTCCTAACCCTTATGCCAGTAAATAGCCTTCTTGATGCTTCCTTATGAGAATTGCTCTCAGATGCTTTTGCTTAATATTACAGCAAAGATTATTTCCCTCATCTTCAGAGTTTGTTTCAGCATAAATTCAGCTGGGAAAACTATGATACTGAAAACAGGACAGAGACAGCTCATACTTTAAGAGTCTGATCAACACTTACAAACCATCTTGTTAAAACTCCCACATTATCACTCCATTTAAGAGAACTGGAAAGAATCCATTAAACTCTACAGCTTTCAAGTATGCTACACCATAACCATAGTGGCATCTTAACTTGCATGCGCTACAGTTTTTTGTGTCAGCACATAGCAGTAAGATATAAGCAGTCACCCACTTGTACTGGAAAACAGCATACTCTCCTAAAACACAGAGCTAAACTAAGGTGGACCACAGTTGTAGCTAAATAACTTGGGTTAGTGCTGCTTGTGCAGTAAAATTATACTGCTGCTAAGGTCAGCAGTGAACTACAGTTACGTTTTGCAGGGAGGTGGTGTAATTTAGCTGGCCTTCACATACCCTGCAACCCTAAGTGCCACCAAGCTGACAGAGCCAACAGGCACAGCGATGCACCAATGTGTGCTGGGGTGCAGCCAGAATCCACTGCAGAGACATGGGGTGCTCCATGTGCCAAGAGTACCACACCGAATCACAGAATGGCAAGCGCTGGAAGGGACCACAGCGGGTCATCTGGTTCAACCTCTCTGCTTAAGCAGGATCATTCTAGAGCACATGACACAGGAGTGCACGCAGATGGTTCTTGAATATCTCCAGTGAGGGGGAGTCCGCAACCTCTCTGAACAATCTGTTCCTGTGCGCAGTCACCCACACGGTACAGAAGTTCTTCCTCCTACTCAGGTGGAAGTTCCTGTGCCTCAGTTTCTGCCTGCTGCCTATTGTCCTAGTGCTTGGCACTACCAAGAGGAGCCTGACTTCATCTTCTTGGCACCCTCCACTTCAGATATTTTTACACGTTAATGAGGTCCCCTCTCAGAGCATCTCTTATGCACCCGTAAGAGGCCAACCCGCTCCTTCACGTCCCGCAGAGCCCACGAAGAAGGGCAGACAGCCCTTCTCACAGCCCACGGGTCCCAGGCTCCCCATCCTGCCGCAATTCCGACCTCCCCCACCGTCCCGCGGGTCTGGCACGCAGGAGCGAAGCTCAGGAGGCTGGTCCCGGCCTTTCCTTGCCCACCACAGCCACGCCACCACGGCCCAGCAGAGAAGGGAACATACAAACGCCAGGAGCAGCCCCGCACCGCTCGCCTGCTCCCGCAGCTCCGCCGGCGTCGCCGCCTCCCCGGCGCTCGATGATGACGAGCACCCGGCGCCGGCGGAGGCGGACCGTGCGTCACCCTGCCGTCAGCTCCGGCCTCCGCGCCATGAATAGTAATTAGGTGGAGAAAGTAATAAATATTCAATTAGGGGTGTTAACCACCTGGGGGAAAAAAAAATAGAAAGGCACACAGCCTATTTTAAGGCACAAGCTTCCATATGAATAGCAGTGTCAGTTTCCAATGAAGAAAGTAGGTAGCTGCATGGTTAGGTAGAATCAGCCCCAAGGTACCCGGTGTTTTCATTCTTTTATTTGGCTGTACGCAACATACTTGGGATGCAGAATGCCCCGCGCCAGGTCTGGTCATGTGGCTGGGGAGTTTTAAACCACCGAGGTGTTTTACCTCAAGGTCCTCTCTGTTTTCAGAACAAGTTTACCTAAAATTCGTGGATAAACCCCGCATCTTGGTATTTTGATGTCGTGGTCGGTATCATATGTACCCACATGAAGCCAAATTTACATACTACAAACACGCATATTACACACTTTAAGTGTAAGGTCCTATTATGAAAGAAGTTCATATGCCGGCATTTCCCGATGTGCTGAACTAAAATAGTGCAGGCAAGGTTTGAAACGACACCGGTTGCTCTTTGTCACTGGCTCCACGTCGCTGGCGGCAGGAATTCTGTCTGAATCTTCGACTGGCATTTTGTAGCATCAGAGATCTTTGCTTTATCACCCCCTCCCCCCCCAAATGTTTAACGAATACTATGTTTTGCGAATATTCCAATTTAAACTACTAGATCATTCAAAGTTTAAGGAAAGGTCTCTTTCTGTTTCTGGATACTGAATAAAAATTGTTTCCTAAGCACCCAAATTAATACGGATGAGGTTTTATCAGTTGTAATTCATTGATGTTCTCCTACCAGCAAACCATCTTAATATATGACTTGTAGCTTACCTAAAATGAACTCAGGTAATAACAGATAGTTTTAGTTTTCCTAATTTTGTGTTTAAATTAAACGTAATAAAATCACAGTAATGACTTTAGACTTGCTTCTTCACACTGCTGTGTAAGAATAAAGCTAAACGTAACTTTTGGAGTGGCAGAATAAAGCACGGGCAAGACAAAGAGTTTGTAAAAGGCAGAGGTGTTAGGTTATAGGTTACTACTTGAATCCTCTCCTCCGCCACGGAGCCGTGGGTGTGAGTGGGTACCAAGAGGTTGAAACAGAGGAGAAAAACAGCCTGAGCTCTATCTTTTCTGTTAAATGCATGCCCCTGATATTATTTCTCTAGGCTCGCTAGTTTTTAAAATATGCGTTTGTGAAACCGATACATTTAAAAGGACTTACTAAAAATACCTCCATGAAAAATTCAGTTAATCCTGTGAAAATAATGTCTCAATTATTAAGAAAGAAATAATGTGATTGCTTGATTATTGGCTTTCTTGAACCATTCCCTTGGAAAAATAGGATGCTTTACCCGACCTTAAAGCTTCGGTTACTTCAGCCGTTTCCGAGAAAACCCGCCCCTTACGAGAGGAGCGCTTTAGTAACTCCCATTCCCACGGGCTGGTAAATTCTAGCCCTAAAGATGCTCCTTTGGCTTTAGAGTAGCAGAAAGTGTTGAGACTGTGTGGGAGACTCCCACTGCTCTGTAAAGTGAAACAGTTCTTGGGGAATTGGTAGGCAAGTGAGAGGAAAGGCTTGTGTGTCGAGATGGGGAGGGCACGGGGGCAGAGTTACTTTTGACATGGGAAGGAAATGCAGCCGTAACGGAGCGCAGTGCGAGTGTTGCAGAATGTCTTACCTCTTTTTACTTGTTAGAAGTAGCGTTCTCAGGTTTTGGTTAGGGTTCTTTATTTGTTTGCTTGTTTTTTGTTGGGGTGGGTTTTTGGGAGAGGGACTTTTTTGTTAAATCACACTTTCTAGTGTGACACTTCTGTGTATTGCATAAAATGTCACAATTACGACTTGTTACATTCCTTGGATATTTTTGATCCAGCTCGCATAAGTCCATCCAGGTTTGAGTGACGGAGACAGAGCTGTTGTGTCCCTCTAGTAAGCTTCCAGTTTTACTGAGAAGGTATTTTATAAATAAATACAAATATTGAAAAACAATTTTATTCAAAACAGACGGTACTACAGCAAGCACTTTCAGGAAAATTCTATTACATTAAAGAACGTTTCTAGTGTTTTCTCCTTTTAAAAAGGAAGGGGAAGATACCCCAAGAGTCTTTCTCTTTTTAGCCTTAACTGTTCCGTTGTAGTCAAATAAGCCGATATTCTTTCCCTAAAAATGTCGAATTCTGCCTGCTCTGGCTTTTAAGCCCCTCTTTCCTCGGGCGCCTCTCAGGCTGCCTCACGCCAGGAGGGATGCGAGAGGCTGGAGGAGCGGAGTTGCCAAAGGGGACGGCTGAGAAATTGCCAGTCCCCACGTACAGGGATTACGTTACTTAAGCCTGGAGTTTGCTTATTTAAATGTAGGTGTTGCTTTTAGAGTCGGTTTTAGGTCTCTCGTTCATGTCTGAAATTCCCCATCTCGCCGGTGTGAAGCCAGCAGATAGGCGAGCATGTGTAGCCTCACGTTATCCTTGCCGAGCCCAGGAAAAACAGGCATCCGCGTAGTCGTAGTTTTGGCGGGTTTGTGTTTGTTTGGTTTGGGTCGGTTTTTTGGTTTTGGTNTTTTGGTTTTTTTTTTTTAGGATACAGAAAAACTAAAACCACAGCAAAACCCAGGCGCCAGGTTCTCAATAACTACAAGGTTTTTAACAAATTTAACAGGAGTAGCCCTTAGCCCGTTCACGACAGGACAAGGTGTGAAAAATGTGCTCTACACTGTAGCCAGGGAGAAGGGTCCTTCCTGGAATCTCTGATAAAAAGTACCAAGGGAAAACTCGAGGACGGTCTGTGCGGTTCTGGAGTCGGGGATTCTCCACCCGACTGCTTTGAAGGCAATGTACTTGACAAACGCTCTGTGACTGTTTTGGTCCTGGGCTGTCGGTTAAAAAGGTGCTAATTAACTCAAATTAACTAGCACCCTTATAAACCAAGCTTAAAGGCTGTGGTGCAGATAAGGGTTATTATCTGTGAATGCCTTAGGCACCCCTGAGCCGCCCCTTAGCGCCGGCGCCCCTGCGCCCCCGCCCCTCATTCCCCCTCCACCGCAGGGAGCGGAGCAGGCTCTGGCAGAGGCGGGAAAACCTCACCCTCGCTGGGTGCCTGAGGAGAAGCAGAGCAGGGGCAGGAACGACTCAGGGGCGCTTTAACAGTGGGCTGGGTGCCGCGGGGCTGAAGTATAAAGCGTGAGAAGCGGGGCGAGCCTCGCCGGTGGCCCCTGGCGTCTCTGAGGAGCGAGCTGGGTACTCCCGGTATCCTCAGGCTCCCGGCCGGGGCCGAGCGCGGAGGGGGCGGGGAGGCAGCGGTTGGTGAGGGCGGGTAGTTCAAACCCGAGCGAGGGAAAGCGGCGGCGGCCGCACGCGAGGGGCCGGTGTGGGTGGGGAGAGGCGAAGCGGCTCCTCGCCAAGGGCAACGGGCCCGGGCCCGGGGCCGGGCGGCGAGAGCTGCTGAAGTCGCTCCAGCCTGCCTTCACTCCTGCTTCTCGCCTTCAGCCCTGCTCGGGGAGCCCCGCCGCCGCCTCAGCTGCACCCGCTGTAGGGCGGCCTCCAGGCTCTGCTCCTCTGCCCACCGATTTGCTAGACGAGGGGGTGAAGCGGTTGCTTTGCTCCTGTCCGGCATCCCAGGTGACTGAGAGACCCTCGGGTGCTGGTCCTCAGCTAGACCTCAATTATCACCATCGCTGGGTAATTAGGCATTGCAGTTAATACATATATATATGTGGGCTGAGAACTGTCTCTAACGGGTAATGTTTCTCTTGCACCTCTCTTCTCTCCACGTCCTTTCTCACTTCAGGTTATCATTAGGGGTAAGCAATACTTTGAATACAGCACCTTTGCACGGGAAGATCTTGATTTGCTTCACAAATTAGGGTAAGTGACCCACATCATGTGGATAGGACTTGGCTATGTCGTCTTCAGTATTATTACTTTTGAAGGTATCGATGACTTTGGGGTCAAACAGCAAAATCTGCTTTTCTGCAGATGCCATATCTCTTTACATAATAGAGAAAATACTTCTGTATCACCAAAACTGTCTTTATCTGTTTTGTTAGAAGTGGTGAACAGTGATTTAAAAAAATGCAGAAAACATCTTGTTCAATACATAAGTGTTCAGTGTGGATTACTGAGGAATGTAAATTACTAGGAATAGGTGTGACTCCACCTAGAACTTATGTCTAAGTTGGAGGCACCATCTACATTGCCTTCTAATAACCAACATTCTTACCTGTTTAGGGTGCTTGGTAAGACTAAACTTGTTAGAAATTACTCCTTGTCTACATCTGTCAATGCTGTCCTAAATTTAGTTTGGGTCTCTGAATATGAATTATTTTGTCCAGTAAACTCCCAGAAAGTCTGCAGCTGATTTGTAAACTGATTTGAGAACTGCAAAATTAATAATAGATATGAGAAATGCACAGAGCACGTAAATCTACACTTAGTAGATATGGATTTTGTTGCTTCCTTTGTAATTGACTAATAGTGTGATCAGCCTTTTCTTCCCTCCACATCTATTTGATGACATCTAAGACAAGGTTATGAAAACTTTCAGAAACTAATTAAAATCCCCAAATGAAAAAGGTGTGGTGTTATGTGTCAAATTTAGTAGATGAAACTTTTCTCATCATAAAAAAGAAATGCTTATAAAAAGTAGTTGTTATAAGAGGTTTTATTGGGCATCTCTTACGACTATAGGTAGAATCTTGCTCTATTATGAGGGATATTCAGCACCTCTGAAAGGCTTTTCCTTATGTATTTGTAAAATGAGACCTTGTGTTAAATTAAATCTTAATTTGTACAGGTAGTACATTAAAAAAAAAAGCATATACAAGCTTGAGGTGTATTCTGGGGTTTGCTGTAAATCACAGAATGGTTCAGGTTGTAAGGGATGTTAAAGATCATCTAGTTCCAAGCCCCTCCCGTGGGCAGGGGCACCTTCTACTAGACCAGGTTGTTCCGAGCCACATGCAAGGTGACCTTGAACACTGCCAGTGGTGGAGTTTCCACAACTTCTCTGAGTAACCTGTTTCAGTGTCTCATTGCCCTCTTAGTGAAGAATTTCTTCCTAACATCTAACCTAACTTTACTTCTTTCACTTTAAAGCCCTTACGCCTGGTCTTATCACGAAATGCCCCTGTAAAAAGCTCCTCTCTAGCTTTCTTGATGGCCCCCGCTGGGTACTGAAAGGCTACGATTATGTTCCCTGAAGCCTTCTCTTCTCCAGGCTGAACAATCCCCCCATCTCAGACTGTCTTCAGAGCAGAGATGCTCCAGCCCTGTGATTATTTTCATGTTCCTCTTCTGGACTTGCTCCAACATGTCCATGCCTTTCTTATTTTGGGGGTTCAGCCTCAGGGCTGAAGGCAATACTCCAAGTGGGGTCTCACGAGTGTAGAGTAGGGGGTAAAAAAGTAAAAATAAATATAAAAAAGTATGAATGAATGGAGAGGTATAGAATGACGTATAGAAAAGAAGTGAAATGAAGCTTAATGGACGGACATTGTTCACTCAGTGTCAATGGCAATTGTATTTACGTTATCCTGTCATATTTTCAAAATATCCAAATCAATGCAGTGCTCTCACAAGCTCTCCCTGCTGGATGCTGGCCTCTGTACAGCATTATGTTTGGCTTTTACTTGAGTTACCAACATTTCTTAACTCTGCTATTCTGACCTCCCTTATAGCTGCAAAATCTTGTTTTGCTGTGATTTTTATGTTACTTGAAACACAAGTATTCTTTTGGTTTTTTTTAATAAACATTCCTTATTTTATACTGAAATATTTTAATTTTTTTCTATTTTCAGTTCTCTGTTGTCCCATAGAATGCCTGAGAATGAAACTCCAATCATGAGGTTTTTCTTTTGTTGTTTCTTCAGCATGCTGCCTGAAAATTAATTTCCTATGCCTGGAAGCCTTTGGGCTTTTATTAAGTGTGTGGTTAGTTTGACTGTGTTTAGGGGAAATGTTAATATTTTTAAAGGCAAGTGTGGGTATCTGATTTTTTTTTTTTTTGTGAGATTGAGATTTTGAACAGGTGTCTCTAGCATTCAGTTTAAATCTCCATTTATCAACATTTTTGGAAGTAATATCTACTGGCAACATTTGCTAACTAACTGCAGTTCTCCAAAATTCAGAATAAAAATGAACCTTCTATTCTTCCTGTAGAGTACATGAAGATAATGCCCTCTTTTTATGACAGCTTTCTTATAGGTCTTCCTCTTCTTACAAAAAGAAGAGCTACACTCATGTGGTCCTTTGCTTATAGCATGAATAATTGCGCTGCACTGAGATTTCATACTTTTAAAAATGTAGGAAAAAGTTATTTTCTGGTTCATGATAAAGCCTTTTCAGCCTATTGCCTAAAACCATGGAATCACAGAATGTGTAAGATTGGAAGGGACCACTGGAGATCATCTAGTCCAACTTTCCTGCTTGAGCAGGGTCCTCAGAGCACATTACTCAGCATTGTGTCCAAGTGGCTTTTGAATATCTCCAGAGAAGACCCCATGAACTCTCTGGGCAGCCTGTTCCAGTGTTTTACACTGGAACACCTCACAGTGTAGAACTTTTGTCACCCTCACAGTGAAGAACTTTTTTCTCATGTTCAGGTGGAACTTTGCACCAGTTTCTGTCCATTGCCTCTTGTCCTATCACTTGGCACCACTGGGAAGAGCCTGGCTCCATCCTCTTGACGCTCTTCTTTCAGAAACTGATAGATATTGTTAAGGTCCTCTCTGTCTCCCCATCTCCAGGCTAAGCAGGCCCAGCTTCCTCAGCCTTTCCTTGTAACTGAGGTGTTTCAGTCCCCTAATCATCTCCATAATTCTACTGGACTCTCTCCAGTATTTCCTTGTCTTTCTTGAACTGGAAAGCTCTGAACTGGACATAGCACTCCAGATGGTGCCTCACCAGGGCTGAGTAGGGGGTCAGGATCACCTCCCTTGACCTGCTGGCAAAGCTCTTCCTAATGCACCACAGGATACCCTTGGCCACAAGGGCACACTGCTGGCTCATGGACACTTCGTTGTCTACCAGGATCCCCAGATCCTTCTCCTCAGAGCTGCTTCCAGCAGGTTGGCCCCCATCCTGTATTGGTGCCTGGGGTTATTCCTCCCCAGGTGCAGGACCTGCATTTGCCTTTGTTGAGTTTCAGATGGTTCTTCTCTGCCCATCTCTCCAACCTGTCGAGGTCCTTCTGAAGGGCTGCACAGCTCTCTGGGATATTGGCTGCTCCTCCCAGCTTTGTGCCATCAGTGAACTTGCTGAGGAGGCATCTGCCCCTTCATCCAAGTCACTGATGGATAAGTTGAACAATAGTGGGCCCAGGATCAACCGTTGGGGGATACCAGTACTTACAGATCTACTAGAACATGGAGAAGTGATGCAGATGAAACCTTAAATGCTATTTGGAGTTGGTCCTGCAATAGCAAAGAAGTAATCTCTAATTCATTAAACACTAGCTTAAAGCTATGCCCTTGTGTTTCCTATTTGTGCTGTCACTTATTTCATTGTGTAAAACAGGGAACAAAGAAAAAAGCAGAGACAGAAAACAAATGGGAAAGTAAGGTACTTGTAGAGGTAAAGGGGAGAAGGAAAGGAAGCACGCCAGACTTCAGAGTTTGTTGTTGTCTTGCAATAATTTTCATGTACCTGTCTTTCCTGGAAGAGTTTTTCTCAGTTATATGTGTGGATTTTGTTTAAGTCTGTTTCATTTCATACTGATATTAGCATGATTGTGTATGTCTTTATGCCAAGGTGTCATTCTGCTGTTTAATATCCTTTCCCTTTTAAACTTCTCATGTTGCTGTCTTCTTACAGTAGAAAACAAAACAAAGCATTTTTTTATATTGCAATAATCTTAAAAAGTGCCTTCCGTATGGGTCAAAAAATGCTAATTAATGACCCAAGATCATCAAAGAATAGTTCTGCCTCACCTCAGGCTGTTTGGGTTCCCACTGCTTGCATTTAGTGGCTTAGGGCTAGATTAAGACAGGAATTTTGCGATATTAGCAATGTCTTAGTATTTGGTGTTTAAGCCTCCTTTAAAGATTCCTACTTCTGTTGGTTTTGAAAGTTCAGTTACTATTTCTAGGCTTTATGTTCCAGCATATCAGTTTTAGAGGCCAGTAACATACCCCAGCAAAAGGGGCTGCTGATACAAACTGTTGAGACTTGCAACCTTGATGTGAACTACTTTGGTAGTGAAGGCTACCTGGTAGAGGCCTGTGAGAACAGCCTTCTTGCTGCATTACTCATGACATCTTTTGTACAGTTATTGTGCATAGAAAGCAGTGACCCAATGCCACTACGGTTAGGGTGGAGAAACTCTGCAGTGTATGAATGGCAAAAGTATGCCTGGTTCCACTCATCTTTTATTTGTGTGCATCAGCCACTTCTAACTTTTCTAGGAAAATATATAGTAGCTCTTGAATTCTATGTACCTGGTAAGTGTGTTTATAGTCAGTCATTTTCTTTAAAATGTAAGCCTTCAGAACACTCAGTTTACCCACAGAGATGAGCAAAAGCAGAGAGCTTCTTTACAAAATAGCATTTAAATGTTAAGGCAGATGAAAAAGCACTTTCATTTTGTAACTAGAGGTCAAATTCATTCCCTCTGGGGACTGTAGGGATCTAAATAATAGGGAGACTTGTAGACTTGTGACTTCATGATTAATCCTCTCATTTTACTTAAGGAGAAAATGCCTTTTGTCTAAACTCGCCTATTACCAGAGCTTCTGCACTTCTACACAGTGCTAATGAAAATCTTGGCCCTACTGGAATGATGGGGAGTTTTGTTGCCAATTTCAGCACCAATGAGCCTCTAGTTGCTGTGTTGCTTATTTGAAGTGTTTTTCCACAGATGAGGACTGCCAGGTCAATTAGCTAACTGGATGTATGTTTGATTTGCTTCACAGTATAATATGCATTTTAATCACTCATTCTAACAATCTACTTTTGTGTTTGTGTATAAGCACTGTTTCTACTGGGACTAATGAAAATACTTTTGTCATGACTGCTATCTTGATAGGCTTACACAAGGCTTTCTCACTAATCTGAGGGGGTTTTGGTAACTGCTTTTATTGTTTGTTTCAGAAACAACAGTGGTATCTTCATTTACAAAGTCAAAGTGTCAAGCAGAAGATGTCAGACAGTCATCCAGCGAGGTTCAATATTCTTAAAAGAAATAGATTAACACCTCCCAGCAGCAATTTTAAATACTCAAATTTTAAAGAAACATGTTGCACTTCAGCATTTCTGGACAGCAGAAGCAACGAGTCAGTAAAAGATCCTGATGCAGAACATGAAGAAGCACCGAGTGTAAGAAGTGTATCATTGCTACAAGAGCATTCTGAGCACATTCATTCAAGTACCTTCTTTCCCAGGTCACCATCTATTGAAAAAGAATTGAATTCTATCTCCTTATCAGAAGAAAGAGAAGCAAATAGAAGTGCAGATTTTTTTGAAACTCCTAAATCAAGCAGAAAAGGCTCCTCACTACGCAGGAGGCTGCTTCTACCCAAGACTGCTGAAGCTGGCACAACTGTAGGATGCTGTCAAAGACAACCTAGTTCTTCAGGAAGCATCAGGAAAAAAATATTCTCTTGTGTTTTGAGCTCTGAAGAAAAGCTTTCACAAACTGCTGCAGATTCTCCAAAAGATAAAAGTTACAAACCTCTGACTACTAGCACTTCAGAACCTGAGGACTCTAATCCTGATTCTCCAAAACGGAGGCTTTCCTTCTCACAACAAAGGACTTCTACGCTAGATGAGTCCCAGTGTAAGGACCCCTTATTGTTAGAATCAGAAAATTTATCTCCAATTCCATGTAAGGGTGTCACTGTTAGTAACACAAACAAATTCAATGAAAATGTTCTTATGAGTGTTAATGATGGGGTGCTTAGGACTCCTTCTTTCAATGTGTTACCTGAGGCCAGTGATGGTAAATTCCTGACCTGTATCACCAGTCCTGTAGAGAACTCGAACTTTGGACTATGTGATATAAACTCTCCCCCTGTTAAGGTGGCAAATTACCCAGATCTTTCAACACCTGAGGACAGCGGATATAATTCACTTCCTTTGGACAAATCAGGAGACTCATTGTCTGATTATGAGGGATCTTTCCAAGAGCTCCTCCAAAAGCACAGAGAAGATTCCAAAACTTTAGACAGTAAAAGAAAGACAAGAAAACTTGAACGAGTCAGAAGGTTATCCACTCTTCGGGAACTGGGCTCTCAGTCAGAGTCAGAAGATAATCATGGCAGTACTACTTCAACGCATATATTAACAAAAGAAAGAAACTTTGTCAGTGAAGATCATGAGTTAGTTCTAAAAGAACACCCCAGTGGAGACCTGGTTGTAAGTCCTGGAGATCTCTCAAGAACTCCAGCTCTGAAAATAGTTCATGAAATTTGCTTGCAAAGACAAATATTGCACCAAAAGCAAATCTCAGAGAATATTGATGGAACAGAAATATTTGCATTAGATCATGTTCTTCCTGGACTTATTGGCAAGAAAATGGGCCTTGAAAAATTAGATATTTTAACAGAATTAAAAGATAGAAATTTAAAACATGTTCTTGCTATAGTTTTAGGTGCTTTGACAGTGGAAAGTCTATGCAGGTAAGTACTATTGCTTCAGACACAAAAGGCAAAAGATGCACTTCTGCAAATGAGTTAGAATAACTTCTAGAATACTGGGTGTTGTCAATAAGATTTGTTTGTTTCTGAGAAAATTAAAAAGTTTTCTCCCAGTTAATTAAGTAGGTCTTTCTGTGTAGATCTAAAAATAAATAGGGGAATTAAAAAGCTAAACAAACATGGAAAACTAGTAAACTCAAAACTAGATCACAATACTTGTAAATTTTAAAGTATATTAAAAATTCCTTTAAGCCTAGAAAGTAATTTATTCTCATTACAAGTTCCCAATAGTGCATAGCACTCAAAACAAGTTTTCTATAATTTTTCTTGGGTATTTTATTTCCTCTGTTATTTTTAAGCACAAAGATGCTCAAAGAATTTTGATTCATGGGCAGTCTTCTAGATTAATTTCTAATCAATAGGAACTGCTACATTTCACACAACGCTCTTGATTTATTTGTTGTTAGTTACAAAGGGAATGGGTGAATAGGTGAAAGTATAAGGGCACAGATGTTTTCAGAACTCTTAACACAAATGTGACTAGAAACAATCTTGGTAAGTGGCTTACATGGAGGAAGAAACTATTTTTTAAGTCAAAGTTATGCTGTGCTATTTAGGTTGCTGTTCTCTAGACTCTTCTGTTATACAGTGATACATAAAGTACGAGATCTGTGTTTCATAACAAAATTATGAACTAGTCTATAGCAGCAGTCTGTAAAATGACCAAGAGTATATGAAACCATGCGAAAATCTTTACCAGGTAGTCTTACTACAATGACTTCTGCACTACTTGAAAAAATTTGAAAGTGGATAAATTTTTTATTTGTTCCAGCATTTGGAAAGTAAGCAAAAGCTGGCGTGAAATCATTGTACAAGACAGAAGTGCAGATAAGAGGAGAAAGTTGTACACAAAACAGCTGAAAGAAGCAGCTCGGGTAAGGTGGTTCTCAAAGGTGGGTTTTTTTTCAAGTGTGAAAGAAGATAGAAGGAAAGAGGAAACAACTTGTAAAGCTACAGAAAGGTAACTTGACAGAGACAGTTCCAAAATGAGCAGGTGACAGATTCTAACAGGAGAATGTAATGGCTCTTACTGCTTTTCAGTTGTCTGCAGTTGGACTACTAGCCTTTCAACCATGTGAGACTGTTATTTACCCTCCTGCCCTTTCTTGAGAATCCTGTAGGATCTCTTCCTTGTCTAATTCTAGCTTTAGATTTTAAATTCTGCTCAT
The DNA here is from genome assembly GCA_013397865.1 of Struthidea cinerea. Lineage (NCBI taxonomy): Eukaryota > Metazoa > Chordata > Aves > Passeriformes > Corcoracidae > Struthidea > Struthidea cinerea. Next base: position 601,311 of record VZTI01003364.1, on the reverse strand, counting down.
ACCATTGTGCCATGCTGTTCCTCATTGTCCATTTCACTCTAGTCTGCAGTGCTGTATGACCTGCTCTAGACTACTTCCTGATTATTTTCAGGTCTGCTTGTGTCACAGTGTATTTGTGAACATCAGAAGGATCTATAGAAGGTTTTTTAAGGGGCATCTTGAAAATCAGCATATTAGTAGCAGTATATTTTTTTCAGATCTTCCACATGATACATGCACACTTGCTATTGAGATGTCCTAATTTAGAAACATGAGCACCAGTAGAGTGTGCTAAAATACAGTCGGCTTTTTATCCTGCTCATGGGACTTGGTTTTTAATGATTTCTCTCTTGAACCCTTGCTAAATATAATCATTTAATGGTAAATACTTGCAGTATATATAATTTTCTTATGTGTTGTTGCAGAGGGAAAACCCAAACAAGTAAAATCCAGCTGCGAATCCCAAATGAAATAAAATCCTCATTTGCTCCCCTTTTTTTTATAATTATAAATTAACAGGAATATTTATTGAAGGCTGAAGATGCTGCTACAAGACTTAATATTCTCAATAGATCTGCTCTAAGGCCTGTTCAAGCTCAAGCCAGAACTCCTATTTTACAGACACCACCTTCATACACTGCACTTACACCTAGGAGATGCAGTTCTGTTCCCCACTCAGCTAGTAGGCAGGAAGAATACATGAAAGTAGGTATCTAAGAAATGCTCCACTTTCAGTTTTTAGAAAGTTTTCATTTACAAGACTAAATAGCTGTTCTCTCTCTCTCCTCTTGCTACAGGTTGCTAAAACTCTGTTCACAGATGAAGCTCTAAAACCCTGTCCAAGATGTCAATATCCTGCTAAATATCAATTGGTAAAGAAAAGGGGACTATGTAGCAGAGAAGCATGTGCATTTGAGTTCTGTATTTTATGTCTGCATGCATTCCATGGGTCAAAAGAGTGCAATAGTTTATCTGCAAAACGGAAGAATAAAAAAGATGCTCCACCAGGAAGTGCCCAAAGCAAAAGAAATTTAAAAAGACTCTAAATTTGTAAGGCATGTAACTCCTTACATTTAGTTCTTTGTCCCCTCCCCCTAAATTCCTAATCTTGTTCCTATTCTTCCTAAAGGTATGCATTTTTCAAAGTATCATCCCATTTGTTCTTGCTGACTTACCAAGATAACCTCTCATGTATATATCTTAATTAATGTAGTATATTTTTGTTTTTTAAAAAACGAACATTTAAAAATATTTTATGTCTTGTTTTACCTGTTGTGTAGTAGGTAGGAACTTACTAACATCTTAATTTTTAAATAAAGTGTCTTAAATGTAGTCTTCAGTATTTAGCTTACAGTACCTTGTAGATGTTTAAAAATGTGATTCTTGTCTTAAAGACAAATTAAAATTATTTCTAAAAAAGTCTTTGAAATCAGATTTATTTATTCACTTTAAATTACAGTAACTGTTTTTAAAATGTCTCAAAGTGGGGCAGTATGTACATTTGCAAGAAATACTTCCATTTATATGAATGTACATTTGCAAGAAATACTTCCATTTATATGAATGTTGATATGTCAAAACCAATATATTAGTTGTCTGAATTTTTTACTGGAATAATTAATTTGTTGTTCTCTTAGCCTCTGTAATGGAATTCAATAGAATAGTAATTTATAAACTAAACTGATGCTTTGTGGATATTCTGTTGTACAGAGTTTTACAAAGTTTTTGTCTTGAAAACTTCAGGTAATACTGTATATATTCACATATCTAAAAATGCTGTGGCATCACCTTTGCTGTTGTGAATTTACCTTTATGCTTGACTTCAACTCCCAGATACCAGATCACCTTCACACTTGTACTTGAGCTAAAGGATTATCTACAACCGGAAATCCCTCTTTCTCTATCTCTAGTTTAATTAAGGGAATTCACGTATTATGCTCTTGAACTAAATATGCTGATCCATTATAGAAAACTAACTCAATCTGTCTCTTGGACATCAAACAATTTTTGTGTGGTTTTGGTTTGTATCCTAGCAATTACAAACAGCTTGAAATACAGGTGACAGAAATGGACACAGTACTTCTACGAAGATATAATATCAATTGACTTCTACAATTGATATTGTCCTACTTGTCCTTTCAAAAAGTTCATTTGTCACAAGCATCTTGGAGAACACTTGTCAGCTGGTGTTTATTCCCCACTTTGCCTCTGATGTTGTCTTTTGTGTTATATTTTTGATGATGTTATTTTACTATGTGTATTTGTAGGTAAGCCTCAACACTGAGCTATTTTTAAAAGTCTGATAAAGAAAAAAAACCAGCCAAAAAAGAGCTTTCAAGTAAACCATAAGCTTCGTATTTGCCTCTTTTAATATTTATTCACACATCCCTTTATCTGTAGTGTCTAAAAATTGCAAATAACCTCTAAGATTTTTTCTTATTTTTTCTTTATTTCTTTTTACGCAATGTGTGGATGTTTAAGCCAAATGGACCAGGATAATACACTTCAGGATGTTCTAGAAACATCACTTCTTCTATCTCATCTATAATTGTTGTGATCTGTAATTTGGTTAGTACTTTTACCATTCTTGATTTTTGGCATAGTAGTTTTACATAGTGTTTGGAAGGAGGAGAGACAACATGGTTAGCAAAATGGTATAGAAGTTTTAACACTAACTCTATTAACCAAACCTTATCATTAAAAAAGGAGTCAACCCAATATATCTGCCAGAAGATGCCATGTTTATTGCGTGACTATAAGTATCAACACTTTAATTCCATACTTATCTGTGTTTGCTGAGCCTTTGCCTTGTTCTTAGGTTAGACTGGCAGCAACTTGAAGACTGCCCTTTCTATTCTAAGGGAACAATTGAGGCGAAGGGTTTGGGGGCAAGCTAGGGAATATAGAGTGTGTCTGCATATAGGTTTGGATTAGGAAGAATGGAATTCATTACAGAGGAGGAGACTGCAGGTGGGACAATGGTTACATGACTTGATTAATATTTGCATTTCTCCAATTGTTTTGAACTTTAGGTGTTCAAGCTCTACTTAAAAGTTAAGTTTAAAAAACCATTGGATTTGTTCTTTATACCCTAAGTATATAGTAAGTAAATATACAATTTTAGAAATGTTTAATACTTTCTATTAAAGGTTAAAATGAATAGCTTTCTAGACAGGAAGTTATATGACACAAGAATCTGAATATAAATGTCATTTATCTTTATAATAATTTGGATTAGTTTTGTTTCTTGCTGTCGAATTACCAAATATAGTAGGGGATGGTAGTAAATGCAATGCAGATTAAGTACTACATGTCATAACACTTCAGACTGCTATTGTCATCACTGCATGTTACCTTTGCTAAATGCCAGTATCTCTAAAATGTCTCAATTAAAAAAAAAAAGCTTTAAATGCATTCTTGAAATTTATGGACGAGTTATGATAGGCAATGAGAGTATCTAGCTTGCTTTCTGATGTGGAATGTTGCAGCCCAATCCAGAAATACATGGGGTTCAATAGTTCTGAAAGTGTTACTGAAATAGGTGCACCTTTGAGTGGAAAACCATATAGGAACTCAGTTCAAGAATCAGTTATTAAGTATCTTTTCCATTTGAGAAAATTTGGTAAAGAGTTGTGTTACCTTTTGCTAATATCAGAACAATTCAGGGAGGATAGAGTAAATTGGTTCTGGTACAGGCATTGTTTTTAAAGGTAGTATCTTTGATGTCTACAGTATCCATTCAACAAGGAGTAGCTTGAAAGGAAAAAAAATACTTAGATCCTATTTCACAATTTTCAACATTTTTCTCTTCTTTTGGCATATTTAGAAGTTTCTTTTTTTTTTTCTTTCTTAATCTGTCTCACAAAAATATCTTCTTGAATCACATATCTCTTGCTCAGTTGGGTCTATCACAAACGTAATCTAGTGATTACAAATGTAATCTATGCTCTGGTGTCTAGGTGAAATGTGTTCTTTGTGGTTGTCACTGCTATACCAGAGGTGAGAGAAGTGAGAAAGCTAGACTTCTCATCTCTGGGTAAATATACTCCGTGACAGTGATGTTTTATTTTATTTACTTTTTTTTCTAGATTTCTTTTAAAATAAAATTAGATTTATGCCTTGACACAAGGGAGAAATAAAAGTGATGTTATTCTTTACCTACACATTAAGTATATCTAATAGAACACAAGGTATATGATAGCTATCTAATAGTCTCTAATAGTTTGGGTGAAAGGAATGAAAATTCTTTCATTATATGACTGCTTTATTGACAGAAATTAAGTATTTGGGGTAGGAGAGTGGAAATAAAGAGCCCCTGTTAGTATGCTTTTTTCTCTGTACTATATCTCTCAATTAGTCTCTGTCACACATCACGAAGCTGTGAGTCAGGACTTCAATGAAACCGCAAAGGAGGACATAAGTTCTTCATAAGGAAACAAACAGCCAACCCAAAACCAAACAAACGACCCCAGCAAACAAACACCATCCCTAAACCCCCAAAATGACCCCCACCCCACCTCTCTTCCAATAAAAAACTCAAACAGAAAACAGCTTTCAAGGATCAGGGAATCTAGGGATTCACATCTAGTATCTTTCTTTTTCTACTGGGCTGAATTAATTCTTGGAGACCTGATAAGAAGAATGCAAAAGTGCTCCTGGAGTAGAAATGACAATGATCAAGAGTATTCTAAAATATCTTGCCCATGGTTGTTCTCCGTCTCAAGATTTCTTCTTACAACCGACAACAGATTTTTTGGAAAGGGAGGAGTGAATTGTCTTTTGCTCTGGAACATGGAGATAACGTTCAAGATAATATTTGGGTTAGTATAGGGCTGCTGAAAACTTTATTTTTGCAATCCTGATTCCCTTCAGACAGACGTGATCTATAGTGGGAGGAGGGACATTGCCTACAAATGCCCAGGGAATGAATTCAGTTTTCTGACCATGATGGTTTAAGCCAGAACTGTGGGCTTAAATTCTAAAATAGAATTACTGGAAGTAACCTTTTGCTGCTGACAGATGTTGCTGCAAGAATTTTACTTCATAAATCTTTTCTTTTTGGAGCAGCAACCATAAACCTCAAGTGGTTTGTGAGAAGGAAATTGAAATTACTTAAGTCTCTGATCATTCTTTCCTTGGTGACAAGTATGGAAGAGCTTAGGCAAAAAATGGTTATAAATCTTTGGAGTTGTTTATAGGCTAGGGAATGTTTGTACATTTTATCACTAACTAGCCAAAAATGAGAAAAAAAATTTGTTCATTAAACTAAGGAACTCAACAACATATGTCAGATCATTTTCCTGTTCCATGTATTTGTTGTTCTTTGGAACACCTTAGGCAATTGAGGCCATGCTGGTTAATTTTAATACAAGAAGTAATTTCTTTTATTTCTCTTTTCATAGGCACATGAAGAAATACAGCAAAGTTACATTAGAAAGGGACTCCTGGACTCTAGTGCCAAACTCTTATGTCAGCTCCTCAAGTTCTGTCTTCAGACTGGTTAGAATACTGTTCCATTACCATGTTGCTGACCTATTTCAGATTGCTCTACTAGTCACTTAACCTGTTGCCTTCTTTTTAGCATTGCAATTAAAATAGCTATTCTGTATATCTGATCCTTCTCTTAGACTTTTATTCCCCAATATTATGATTGTTCTTTCACTGACAAAAATCCTCTGAATTTAGACTCATCTTTTAAGACAATCCAACAACAGATGTGTCTAACAACCCCTCACTGTTTCCACTGGAATCTGTTCTTGGAATACTGGTTGAATTGATTCAAAGTGAAACCCCCTCAAGACCTCGAATAACATTATGGCTTTCTTTTCTCTATAGGAAATACTTTGACCAACGCATACTAAGATAAATATTTCTTTTACAGGTCTTCTGCACATTCACAGTTCAGTCACTTGGTGTAGTACTCCCACATTCTTCTCACAAATTTTGAAAATATTTTTTGCCATTAATTTCTACTGAACCTCAAATGTGCAACCTTGTACTTTGTTCTTTTAAGCTTCAGGCGTTTTTCTTTCTCTGCTTGAGTCTTGTGATGATGTAGTATTTGATGTGATTATATTTTTACAGGTGCAATTTTTTTGCCCGTACTGAATCTTACAGGATTTTTTTGATGCAAAATATCTAGCAGGCTCTGTTATCACTTGTCAGATGCCACAGCAGAACCTGACTGCTTTCTGGGAATGATGTGTTTATTTTTAGTTAAATGAAAACAAAGCTTGTTTTCACTTTCTTACTTTCTGAGCTCTGATTAGTTGAAATACCCATTACAAAAAGTCTTAACACATTTTTTCGCTTTGACAAGCTTCTGAAGAGTGTTAGAACCTACCCAAGCTTGTCAAAAGCCTAAATGCTAGTACGACCTTATTGAGCTGGGTGCTAATGGATGAGTAGTAATGAAATCAACTCTTCAGCTGAAAATATTGATGGCATGACATTTTTAATGAACTTATAAGCACTGTCGAACTCTCAAAGTTTCATATAAAAGTAGATTTCTGACTTGAAGACTGGAGTTCAAGTGTTAAAAGCCCCTCTAATTGTCCCACCCTGTGCTTTAACACTCATTCTGAAAGCAATTCTGCCACAGTGCTTGTGTCTTAATTCTGTAGGCACTTTAATCTCTCTGTAGGCAAATGGGATGTGGAAACTGTGCATGTATTTCAGCTGCTGCTTTTCACTCTGGACTCATAGTAAAAAACCTATTTCCATAAACTACTTAAACTTAGATATTGTGTCATGACTAGAACCAGCTGAAGTGGTAGAAAGATAGTAGCTTTGGAAAAAGAGGGACAGCTAGTTGGGAAGCAGTAGTACCCTAGATAAACATAGTAATGCTTGGAAAAAGTTACTGTTTGGAGCTGCAAGATTACTGCTGAATTACTCAGCAGTTGTGCAGCAGTCTTCCACTTTAGCAAAAATGTTACTTATCATCCTAAACTGCTGCTGGTGCCTAAATGGAGGACTCCTATCTCATGTTCACTGAGCAGACACTAAAGTTCCTGAAGTCCTGAATTGGATGTAATACATTATTAGGAGTCTGAAGAACACATCTCCTACAAGTGCTCTGTTCTGCCAGGACTCAGTACCACAGTACCCAGCTTATATGTAGACCACTGGGATACAAAATGAAATTTACCTCTGGTATGAATATATCACATTTTCCTGGTGCACGTTTTGATAGATTAGATGCTATGGAGATTGTGGCCATAGCAATCTTTTTGGCTTTTACAAATGAGTTCTGTTTGTTTTGCAAACATTCTTTCCTCTTTTGAAAAGATTTGTACAAAAGCAGCACTCCCATGACTACTACAATTTTAGTCTTCATTTTCCTCTTTCCTTTTTCCCTTGTGTACTGTATTGTGATGTACAAAAACTATTACTGGGATGTAGTTACCTTTCAGCATTTCTACTGGAAGTGTTTCTGTTAAGAAATTGTTCAAGACTCTGTATTGCAAATAGGCATAATATGAGAAAGTGCGATGGGTCTTGTTTTCTGCTTCAAACAGAAATGCTCACTGGGACACTGTTTAAGTTCCTGTTCTGGACTTTTTCCTTGGCTTAAATAATTGGCATAAAGTAGTCCTGGGAGAATGTCATACAACATGGAGTAGATACCAATAAAACAAACTAATTCTTGAAAAGCTTTGCTCAATTAACTTACTTAAATGTGAAACCATCTTAATGTTGAACTGCTTTCCTCACTGAAAATAGCCCTGAACTTCAAATGCTGATGATAAAATATCACAAGGGGGCACCAACGGTTTTTCTTACAGAACAGAACTCTAGTTTTCCTTCTCTCTTTAACCCATACACACTGACTCAACATTACAAATGCAAAATATTTTGAATGGCTTAAAGCACCGGTGGCCATAATTCTTGCCTCCGGGAGCTGCATACCAAAATCTACAAAAGGAGTGAGCATCCTGGGAAGCAGTTCGGATGGTATTACTTCTCCAGGGCCTCCTTTACAAGGTGAAGCTGTGCTGGGCCTGCAGCCAGGTCCTACAGCAACCAGGCAAGATCATGGATTTATAGACTGGCCTGAACAGTGCCTCGTGGCTCAGTTCCTCTCTCAGCCAGAGACTTGGATTATCCAGCGGTCTCCATGCCAGTCTAGAGTACAAAACATAACTCTTTCATGGAAGTGTTGCAGTTGAAGCATTTGAGAATTGGTAGTTTCAGGAGTTGCAAGCTCTGGACTTTATTCCCCAAGTAAGAAAATGTATTTGATTAAAAAATCCAATATGGTTTTATGAAGTATGAATACTGTGCCTCCTCTATCATGGTTTTTAAATGATCACAGGAGAAATATCGTATGCATTTTATTCATATTTTATTGATGCTCTGAAGGCTTTAGTAAACAAGAAAGGGAAAACATTAACTTTTTTAAACTCAAATTTGAAAAGACTAAGTATTCCCATGTAACATATTTTAAACAATGTCAGAATGACAGCTTTTTTTTT